>PVHP010023058.1:0-27735 GCA_004024765.1 Zapus hudsonius
CAGAGGCATGGCCAGGAGAACCTGGCTGAATACTAGGCTATCCATGGTCCCCTGTCACAAGGACTGATCCAGACGACCCATGGAGGAGGTTATCCAGTGGAGGGGGGAGGGGAGGGCAGTGGGGAATTGGGGATAACAACTCATTGTTTGCCCACTAAATGTTGTAACTCATTATGGACAATAAATTAAAAAATAAAAATAAAAATAAAAATTAAAAAAAATTGAAAATAACATTAGAATCACCACAACAATTAAGAAGGCTAAGTCCACATTTATTCATGGCTTTCTTCCAGGCATCATTACATGAGTGGTATAATCAGCAATGAATTGTATCTCTAAGAAACTTGATTGGTATTAAATGTAAAATCAGTTTGGCAGTTCATGTGAAAACCAGGAGGCCTCGTGTCCCATTCAAAACATATTATGTATGATGCCAATAAAATGGGAAAACTTGCAAGTGTCAACTGGTGGTGCAGGGGGACATCGTGGGCTGCAGAAAATCTCTACGTAATTTAATACACTAATGTTCTCCTTCCTGACAATGCCCAGCATGCTCTGGGGCTGTTGGCAGTGTTGGCAGTCTGCAGGCACATTTGTTGTCTTTCTATGTGATATGAAAGTACAATTGTCCATTCTAAGTCCTGTTTTAGGATATGCCTACCTACAGAGAAGTGTGAATGTTTGATGCTAATACTAAATGTTGTGTGCACATAAATGTGTGCACAGAAGTGTTTGTGTGCATATCCCCACTTGTTCCATAAGTCTTTCCTCTCTTCTCCTCTGCTCAGGCCTTGTTATTTGTCGTTCATTACACTTGATATTTCATACCATGGACATTTTTCTCTCAGGGATTCCATCACTGGGAGGGGCTCTGTAATTCTTTTTAGCATGCAAAATTAAACTTTTATCTCTCTCTCTCTCTCACTCACTCTCTCTCTCTTTGATTAATCCTTTCTCTTGGCTCCTCATACTTCTCTCAAGTTGGGTGCTTCTGTTTCACACTATTTCTTCCAGCTCTGTGGCATTTGTCTCAGTTCTTATCATTTTTGTCCCATTTTTTATATTTCCAGCATCTCTGGAAAATGTATATTTTGAATTATTTTTCTGTCCCTAAAACATCACATGAGTTTGGGAGACAGCCGCTGTTATTATGTGGGCCTTTGTATATGCCAGCGAAGCAAGCTGAAGAACACTTTGCATTGACTTTTCCAAGGAAACTTTGTGAACTCTCTTGGTTGTTGTATGAGCTAAGACTCCACTGCTAATAGTGTTCAAAGGCCTCATAGGTTTTCAGAGCTTCTCATTTGCACCTTCATATTACAGCTCATGTTTACAATAATTTAATACTTTGCAGAGTCTATGTTTTCTTATCTGCACATGAGAAAGCTTAAAAAAAGTAGGGCACCCAGCCAAGTGCGGGGCAGAAAACTGCACATAGAACAATTCTTAAGTTGGACCATAAAGATGTCCACACTGTGATTGCTTACCCCACTCTTGATGACCTCTGCCTGCATTCATACCCAAGTCCTGATGGGCTCTGCCTGTATTCCATACCCCACTTCTGTATTTCACTGATGTGATTTATTAGTTTTTATTGCCTTTGCAGCAACACACCTGAAATGAAATTTCAATCTGTTTCCCTTTAGCAAGTTGTTCTCAGTTTGATGAAAATTTACTCAATGTCATTGATTATGGTGGTTCAAAGAGGGCAGAGGAGGGAAGAAGTAGGTACTGTGAAATTCTCATGTTCCTTTGGACATGTGTGTACACTCATGTGTGTCCTCACAGGGAGGCCTGACTTTTCTCTGTGACAGAAAAGCATTGTCTCTCCTTAAATATCACCCCACAGACTATATCTCTCCTACTAGAAACACCTTTTTATTTATTATTTATATGATTTACAAAAAGAGTACCTCCTCCCTCCCAAAAAAGACTTTGGCTTAATCACTCTTGAATCGCCTGATACTGTACTATTGCTTTTGTCATGATGTCTGTGTTACTGTTACACTTCTGTTCTGTGTAACAGAACAAACCCAGTAGCCTGAATATTGTGGCTAGAAAAATGACTCAGGTGGCAAAACACTTGCTGCACAAGCATGAGTACATAAGCTCTGATTGCCAGCACCCACATGCAATGACTGTTGTGATGATGGTATGTATCTGTAATCTGGCTCAGCATTGGAGAGGCAGAGACAGTCCCTGATGTTCACTGGTTGGGTTGACCAGCCAACTCAGAGCCAGAGACCTTGTCTTAACGAATGAGGTGAAAGCCAGGCGTGGTGACACACACTAGTAATCCATGCACTCAAGAGGCAGAGGTAGTAGGATCACCATAAGTTTGAGACAAAAGTGAGACTTCTTAGTGAATTCCAAGTCAGCCTAGGCTAGAGTGAGATCCTACCTTGTGGGGAAACAAAAAGATGAGTTGGAGAATGACTAAGAAAGACACTCAACATAAACCTATGATTTCCACACACATTCACGTGTACACACACACACACACACACACACACACACACATAATACAGACATATTGTTTATAGGGGTAAAGCTCTTATTGTGGTTAGACTAAGATGGAAATAAGTTACAGGAATTTTTTGGGGGGGTTGAGCAGAAAGAGGGGAGAAAAATAGGCAGGGAAGATCCTATGTCAAGAAGAACTCCTCTTTCTCTCTGCCAGAATGAAGGAATTTGTCTCACAAGGGGGAAAACTGGGTGTTAGGGGATTACAAGTGGCTGTTGCACAAGTTTTTTAGGTGAGGGTTCCAGACATTGACCATCTGAGTCCTCCACTCATGCCCACAAGGCTGGGCCTGTCCAGTTTGCATTTTTGTCTATTTTTCATAAAATGTTAAATAGCTCATGATTCAAAACCTTCACTTCTAAACCACTATTCAGGGCTTATTTGATTAGGACTAGAAGCTCTAGAATGGCATTCTCTTTAGAATTATTTTAAAGTCAACTGATGAGGTGTGTTAATCACACATGCAAAATCATATATACTTTACCATAATCGACTGGTTCAAAAAGTCAATTACAAGTTAGTTGAAATGGCTCCAAAGTTGAGCACTTCCTGTCCAAGAATGAAGGCCTGGAGGACTGAGTGACAACTAGATTGAATTTGTACAACCCACATACCCAGCTAGACAAGGTCAAACGTGTCTATTCGTGTATCCTTAGTCTCTCCTTAGAATCTCCAGAATGTACTGAAAAAAAAAATGGAAAGCTCCAGGAAAAGTATGAGATTCTGGCTCAAAGAATGGGTAGAGTAGTGAAGGAGACCACCTGATGCTCTGTTCCTACCATGAGGTGTGACAAGGACACATGTCTATGCGTATAATTCACAATGCACATAGGCACACAAAAAAAAGGAAAGAAAGGAAAGGAAAAAAAATAGTAGCAGCCTGCTCTTCACCGATATCTGAGTCATTGTGAGTTGCCTTGTCATTTTTTTGTCTGAAAGAAGATTGCTTCTCCAGATATTGGTTTTCTATTCTTCCAATGTACACAGATATTTTGGGTTGGGAGTATTTTTCTTTACACTTTTCATATATCACATAATGAATAATCAGTATTAATGAAGAAGAATATCCCACTATCTCATTCAACTGCTTGTCTTTTTCTACAATGCACATATATGCTGTGGAGTTAATTTACATATCATCTTTAATACAACTTATATTTCTACCCTAAATTGAGGTTGGTTATTCAAGGAAACTTCCTTGAGTTCTTATGTATGTCATATGCATAAAACAAAGCCTAGGACACTGTTGTCAGTAAGTATTAAATACTTTCATCTGTTATCATTGCTTGAGTGTTTTTTCTTACAGTGAAATTTTCTTATTGCTACATATCAAGCCCTATTAGATGATGTAATGCATCAGTAAAATAGTAGTAATTATTAGCATATAAATTGATATTTTACAGTCATTTCAAAAATAATAAAATTGTAATATATTGTGAATAAAACATTTGAAGAAAATATTGATGGCTGTCATATATTTTAAAGATAAAACAAGAGAATAAAACTAAGAGAATGCAATTGTGGAAGGAATTAAATTTTACTTCTAAAATAAAATTCTATTGTTTAATATTTCCAAAACTTTTTGTATATTATTTTTCCATACCACAGAATGAACATAGGAGTGCAATAATAACATTTTTGATAATTGAATCTTATCTTTGGCTGTATTAAGATTACCTGCATATGGATTTCGGCTAAAATAATTGTAAAAAAGTTGTGTCATATGACCAGTTAGTTGCATTTAAATTGGATATGTTTGTGAATATAATACCTTTAGTTTCCTAATTTTTTAAATATTTTATTTACATTTATTTATAAATAGAGAGGGGGATGGGAAGACCAAGGCCTGCTGCCACTGGGAAAAACTCCAGATGTATGCACCACTCTGCGTCTTCGTCTTCATGTGGGCTCTGGAGAATCAATGGATCCCTTGCCATCAGGCCTTGTAGTCAAGCATCCCTAACCACTGAACCATCTCTCCAGCCCTTGTTTCCTTATTTATAATGCTCAGATAACAACATCTATGCAGAGAATTATTAAATAGTCATTATAGCACTTTGTATTTCTGAGTTGAATAATACTGAATATTTATAAAAATAAGGAAATAAAGAAAGCAAAGTAAAATCTACAATAAGGGAGGTGGTATTTCAATTACTCCAATTTATTATGTACTATAAATATTAAGCTCAAATTTAAATCAACCTGGAAGGAAAAAGAATGGTCACTGGAATTAAGTGAAAGGGGTTTCTGTTGGTATTGCCAACAAAGCTGTAAACCAATGACTTTGAGCTAGAAACTTAAAATCTTGAAGCTGTAATTTAAAAATTCATCTCAGCAATTCTAGACATCTGTTTCATTAAGTTTTCTTTAAAAATAAGAAATGAGGAGAGACAAGGATTTCTCCTTATGGTACTAATTTATTGGCTTCCTGGTTTCTGTCACAGAGTCAATGTGTCATGAGACTATTATTTGGCAAGCATTATTTTAAAACTTAGTCATCAAGGCCAGAGCTACGTTTTAGCAGGTCACCAGACCTAAGTCTTCATTTCTCATTGAAGAATTTAAGTTAAGGTAAAGCAAAAATGAAAACCTAAAAACAACCTGCTCACCCAAACTTTGAAGATCATTTAGGAAGTAGTATAGGTAATTTGTGTCAAAAGGATAGTTTCCTCTTACAATTGTTTAGTTTGGCCTTGTTTTTGTTGTTGCTACTCTAGAGTGGAGTGAAGGAAATATTCTGAAATTTATTTCACATGTAGGACTTGAGGCCCTAATATTATAAGCATTGGGGAATTTTGAATTTAACAGTGCACTGAAACAGGGCTCAATATTCTCAATGATAATAAGAGGAAACTATCCTTCTACCACACTTTATAATCTGGAAAGATCCAACCCTTTCTTTCTATTTTCTGGTTAATGAGTTTTCATAATAAAATAAATATAACTTCTTATCTATTATTATTCATAAATCCAGCATTGCTTCTATAACATCTTAAAAGAGAGCAGAACTCTTGATTTTTGCAATGGATGATGGTGGTGATGCTACATATATATACCAACTGGCTATTTTATTGGTAGCATTGATGACAAGCAAAATGTCACTGAAGATATTAGAAGTGACATCAGAAATCACAGCCAAAGAGATTTATTTGAAGCAGTAAATAATATGTTAAAGTGATTTTCTTTGTCTATTTTCAACACAGCAGTTATAGTTACTACAGATGACCTGTAAAAAATAACAACAAAATAAAAATAAAGCAAAAAAGAATTTCTGAAGTATCAAGGGCAATTAAATTTCCAACCAAAACTCATATTTCATCAATTATCACTGCATAGTTCATAAGAATCATTTACATGAAAATGCATCAACAATGGTGATGTCATGAAAATTGCCACCAAGGCGGAATTTCCTCAATCCATTGGACTAATCATCACCAATTCCAAGAGACCCTTAAAAGCGTTGATGCTGACTCTATTTAAAAATAACTTACCTTTCAAGATTAAGATGATAGCAAAATATTACTTTATGCCCGAACTTGATGATCAGAACTGTCTTACATATTTGGTATTTTTAGTCAAGTGAAATGTTCAATCATGTCTCTTTACAAGACTTTTATGGGTCCTGTCTTCCCAGAGAGAAGCACCCCTCATTTTGTAATCACACCTTACTCCTGGCATCATTTCTTGGCAACACCTAGATTGTGAACAGATAATTTCATGAATGAAGCACAGTAAACTTAAAATTACAACCAAAATATCCCGAGAACTTACTGAAAACCACAGCTTCCATCAAACCAGATCTTGACTGTTTTTTTCCCACTATTAAATATCCCACAAGTTTCATGTTGCTCTTTATTTTGTGTAATAAGAGACTTCAAAGAATCAAAGAAATTAATTTTTTATAGTTCTTTATCTTTGTTATCACAAATATGGAACCTCTTCGATGATTTCAACAGACTGTCTCAACTGGACACCATATGACACACAGGATGTCATGTGAGACTTGTAGCATATCTGTGGTGATAGATATTGCAAAAATTATACACATAACTCTTTTTCTCATTAGCTTTCCGTAGTTTTTTAAATTTATTTATTTATTTATTTATTTATTTTTATGTAGTAACACAATGCAATCTCTCTTTGTCCGGTGTGTCCAAGAGAGAAGTTTGTCCTGGAGCCCTTCAACAGGATATTATTCCACATTCACACAGAGAAATGACACTGATTTATAATTTTGATATTATAAATATGCATGCTAGACTTTGATATAGGATATACTCACCTGAATTCTTAATAACTAAAAGATGTCTATCACTTACTTTTAGAGGAAAGTTGTTTTAAGGACTTGTGAGTAAAAACCTGAAAACATAACCATTTCTTTATTGAGAAAGAAAAAAAAAGTATGAAGACCGGATAATTTCTCTAAATGCCAAGATAAACTGTGAGAGCTCTCTGTGCTTTGCTCATAAAGAGAGACCTGGAAGAATGTCATTTCTCTCTTGCATATATCTCTGTCTTTCCTCTGTTTTGTCTGGACACTGGAATATGGATAGATGTTTGGTAAAAGGTAGATATAGAAGGATTTCTTAGCACAATGAAAGTTTCAGTGGTAATTTTGACCTTGGCTTTTACATGGTTCTCTACTGGACTTAGGTAGTTAATGGGATTTCAAAGAATTCCTACCTGATTGGATGATCATATTGTGACACTGCAAACTATGGATGGCAATGAAAGTTTTTTAAAAACTTAACAGGTCTCAGTGAATTATATATATATATGACTTCCATATCAGAGAGACTTTAAACTTATGATATCACAGCAAGAAGTGAAATAAAAGAAACATCAGCACTTACCTTACAGGCTTATAGCTGCAAATGGTATTATGAATTAGTTTAGAGATGTGGCCTTCTTATTTTGAAAAGGTGATGTAGATGAACGTTTGTTGTCTGTGACACGATGTTAATAATTTTAGAGAAAGGAGACTATCTAATGAGGTAAAAATCTCCTGATTTTGTGCTGCTGAGCTTTTGATTTGATTGTAATTAGATGATTATGACTAATTAAAATTTGTGACTGTCAAAGATGGAAGATTGATAGGCTAATTTGTTGATACTGGTTACTTAATAACCTGGGATAAGCCAAATTTTGAAGGTTGTCAAATGCAATATATAATTATTTTTTTTTAAAAAAAAAATCATTTGAAGGAGATTGCCAGTTATGTAATTTCACTAAAACTAAATGAATACAAAATGAAGCAAAATTGGAAGACCATACTACTGGCTAAGGTTAAGCAGGTTAATTTTCTTTTTTGGTTCAATTAATGCTCCCTTCCTTTTGATAGACACAGTTGGGTAAGTGTTCAAAGTGCTTTGTAGAGATTTCATGGTGCACCTCCCATTCAGATAACATGAGCTCCATGGCTGAATCAAAGCACGCTGCTTTGAAAATGTACCCCACTATTTTCAGCATATTAAGTTGTCAGATGCTGATAAAATTGGGCTCACATTCCTAATTTGCGAGTACATGTGGAAAGCATTTATATCCTTTTCACCCAAAGTTCATATGAAATTGAAATGCAAGCGTCCTCGAGGTACATGCAGCTGATGTACACTTCAGAAATCTTCCCTCACCTGCCACAGCTCCCTCTATCCAGATATAAACCGAGGGCAATGTGTGTGCAATGGTCTTTACAGCATTTTAAGACAACATATGAATTTATCTCACCATTTTGTCTCTTGATGTGCATGTCAGCTTAAGTTGTCTTCACAGCTCAAGGTGTTTTAGCTTTGAATGACCTGAAAGTTTGTCCACTAAACAGTGTGCAATTTCCAGTAGGAACTCTGAAGCAAGCACTCTGCTGGTTTTTCTTATACACTTTCCAGGATTCTGTATTTGACACTCTGATATTCAGGAAATATTTTCCACTTTGCCTTCTCCTCAGAAATTGAACAAGGGGATTGGAACGATCAGGCAGTTGCCCCTACAAAATGCAGGTGTTGAGCAGAGTTGAAGAAGACACATTCTCCAAGAGCTACTGATAACCTTAAAACCATTGTCTGCAGAGTTAAATTGAGCATCTAATTCTAACTCCATCAAATAATACTGCCATGGATTTCCTAGTTTCTGTAAGATTTTTGTGCTTTTAATACTTTTCTTCTTGTTAGCTTTCATTTATTGAAGATTTTATGCAAACATATGATGTATTTTGATCAAGCTGCCCCCCCCAGTGTGTTTTTTGGATTCCCTTCTCCATCACACTTCCGCTGAAGTCCTTCTTCCCAAATAATTTCGGCTGGATCTTGATTCTGTCTTCTCTTTGTGTGGGATAGACCTAGCGAATTTAATTAGGACTGTATACATGGACACACATGGGAATTATTTATTCAAGTATTTGGGGTATTACCAGTAGCTATACTACTCTAGAAAATGTCCCCCAACTCCCAGCCACTATTAATTACTTATAATGTCTCAGAGAGGGATGGGAATCTCACATTCTGTCACCTAAGACAAAATGTTAATGGGCACAGTATTCTGTGTTCTTATGGAGGTTATGACACTCACTGTGAGGTTATGACTTCAACATCCAGCCATGCCTGAATGACATGTTTCCACGGAACATCTCCATCCTTTGTTTCTTAATGTTCTTTCTGACCATTTTCTGCATTGTTACCTGTGTCTTGGACAGGAAGATATAAGTGTCTCACTTGGTGTTGAGCCCTTCAAAGTCACTTACATTAAGCACTTTGACAAATTTTAAATTTCCTGAACTGTCACCAAAAGAAGCTTCTATAACCAAAGATAAGAGTGACATGAGTCTATGGGTATATATACTATCTATATTATATATACAATATAATATAATATAATATAATATATAATGCCCATATATTTAAAATATATATATATATACTTTTATATATTTATTCAAGAATAGTAGTAGCTTCCTTCTTTGGGACTATGATCTCACCAGCCACAGGCTTTGATTAGATTTTTGATACTAGACATGAATTCCATCCCATGGAGTGGGTCTAAGATCAGGTCAGAGAGCAGTGTTACCCCTTTAACAATTCCTCCACTAATTCGCCAGGGGGCACATCCTACCTTGCTGATTGGTTGTGTAGCCCTTGAGCTCCACTGCTTGATAAGACTGTTAAAGACTTTTCCCAGCTCTATTACATCTAGCAAGCATCGAGGAGGTTTTCAGCTCAGTTATAGCTTGATTACTCAATGTCCAGAAGTCAAAGTATGTGGTATCTTCAGCAATAGGTCTTGCCATCTAGTTCTCTTAGGAAGCCATAAATATTGGCAATATCTTTTACTTTGCAGAGGGATGCCACAGGGACTCCTTTGATAACAACTCACTGGGAAGAAGCCTACCTTTGACACTGAGACTTTAATATAACAGCCTATGGTTTCTGGGAATAGCATTATCCACTCATAAAGAGTACTTCTGAGAAAACTATATTTTAAATTATATTCTTAATCATTTAACAAAAAAAGTAGGCTTCTGTATGGCTTTTTCTTAAGTTTTTAGCTTTACATAGCCTTCCCCTTTCTTCTCCTTTAAAAAACACCCCTTTCCCCAATTAAACTTTCTACCCCATTGTTTAGTTTGAATTTTTTGTCTACTTTTCTCAATGTAAACTATGTCTACTAATATAATTACTTTAAATTGGTATTATGACAATTAATTAATTCATGTAACATACACAGATTAAAACTGTTCCTGGCACAAGGCAAACACTATGAAAGAGTTTTTATTTTCTGGACATTGTCGCAGATTCTGATTTTAATTATCTTCTTTGATTTTATTAGCATTATGGTTTCTGGGATATTACTCTTCAGTACCAAGAGTATATGGAACATATCCACCTTTTTCTTAGTGCATTGATTTCATTATTCCTATGATCTTCATAGAGGTCTTTGAAATTTGCAGAATGTCTTGTCTTTCTGATGTTTATAATAATTGTGATGGATAAATGAAATTATGTAGAAAGTTGTTTAGGGTCTCTTTGACTCAGGATGGCTCATCTACACAAACCCAGAGACAATGTGAGAATATTTTCCAGGGTCCATTAGTTATTTATGCCTTATGGCACAGTAGGAATGTGATAATCAAACTATCAGGGCAAAGGACATAGTGGTGAATCAGGAAGGCTTGCAATACCTTCAGCTCATCAATACCACTGTGAACATCACCTTCTTTACATGTATGTGTCCTTCCTGCATCAATGTTATACAAATTCACATCCTCATAGGCTTGCTTTTAAGCTATAAGTAATTTATTTTAAAAAATAAATTGAATAATACATTTGGTAGAAATGTTGCAAGTTTGCAAAACATAAATTTGGTTTCCATATGATATTAATAATATATTCATAAATCTTCTATATTAAATTATCAGTTTTTTTTAAAATTTAATTAAAACTATTCATATTTCATATAAATATCCTTCCTTCATTCATTCCTTCCTTCCTTCCTTCCTTCCTTCCTTTCTTTTTTTGAGGCAAAGTCTCTCTCTCTCTGGTCAAAGCTGATATGGAACTGATTCTGTAGTCCCAAGCTAGCCTCAAACGCAAACGCAGTGTGTTTTCTAACTCTGCCTTCCAAGTATTGGAATAAATGGTGTGTACCACCATGCCTGATTTTATATATATATATATATATATATATATATATATATATATATATATATATATATATATATATATATATACCATTAGCAAACTATTATTTTAGCTTTATAAAGTGTCAACTCTAAAGTCATTTTAAAATCTTTATATTTGTAAAATGTCATTAAAACTAAATAAGCAATTGTCTCTTTTTAAGATGAGACGCTTCTGATTTTTTTGTAATTATTAAACCTATACTGACAGTATTATTGAAGTTGTTACTTAACAATTGTATAACTTACTATATTATATATAATTATGAAAATTCCTACAAATATGTTTTAGAAACAAAATTTCTGTCTCATTTATGGTGGCATTTTACTGGAAAACATTAATTATTGATATTAATAGAGTATGATATAGTGGATTGTAATACTATTGGAAATGTTTTATCAACAGTGCACACAGCCTTAACTTTTTTGCTTTTATATTCATTCCATAAAGATATTTTACATGTAATTGAATTTCAAGTAAATAACAGGTAAGGCCCTGTCTAGTGATGCAAAGACTTACACTCAGTGGTGTTCTAGGTTCTGATTATCTCCAGACTCGAAGACCCAACACACATATTGTCTCACCGAATATGTATTTCCTTCAGTATAATAAATTATTTTCAAGTCAAGATATCCAAGATGCTGAAGGATTGGATCCATGTTTGGTCTATTGTTTATTTAGACATCATAAATTACTTTTATTCACATGCAGATATCAAAATTGCATGAGAGAAATCATGTGCAGAAAAGGTTGATAAAAGGAAGCATACTGTGCATGGTTTGCACTGAGACTTGAGAACTGCCTGCTCCGAGCCCCTCCTGGGCACTGGTAGGCACAGCCCAGCATGACCATAGAGTGCAGACAAGATTAATATTAACAAAAGTAAGTGATTGCAGATGGATTGTTTATTGAAGTTTGATTCTGTCCTAATCCTATTCTCAGGCTATTTTATTCAACCTCACTGCTACTGCGCCTTGTTAAGAATGGAGTTTTTCCAAAGTACTGACAAAAGTTCATAGAGGTTCTGTGCTACATAAATGCTACAGGGTGTCTAGTGAGAGTGTGCTCCATAATGTGGTGAAATTGCTATATAAATCATCCCATCTTCAAAGAAAGGTCAGTGTGAGTCACCGATTCAGAGCTCTATCATTCAGCCACTTTTGAGTTTTTGAGTTCTGAGATAAGATTTACAACTATTTTAAAGTGGTATTTATGGTTTTTTTGGAGGAATGTAAAATCATTAGATTTTTTTGTTATTTTCAGAAAACTGAAAAGTTTTCACCTAATATTAATAAATTTGAATTGCTATATGCAGTAAAATATTATAAGTATTTCTTTTAGTTTTGCTTAATTACTTTATATAGAATAATTTCAAAGCCTTATACTTAAATTTATTTTAAAAATTGACCAATAAGAGCTAAAAACTTATAGATTTAAATTTCTACTCTTACAAAGTAATGTTTCTTACTTGATCAGAATTTTTATAATGAAGATATTAAACTATTGGGCATTTATTATATATATATATATATATAGGTAATAACATATATACATATATGTTATACATATTATATGTTATTAATATAATATATATGTTATATAATATAATATATATGTTATTACCCTTATCGACTTGCAGCAGGAGGCAGAATGCCAGCCTTCCCTAATGCCCATGTCCTCATCCCTGCAGTGAAAATCACCACTAAAAGGTAAAAACATTACAGATGGAGTTAAATCTGCCATACAACTGGCTCAATGTAATCATAGAGGTCACTAAAGAGAAGTCAAAGTGAGACAAATGTCACAGACAAAGGAGAATGTGACCTAGGAAGAGGTCAGCTTGGTAAACAATGGAAGACCCAGACATTCTTACCATTAAAGATGGTCACGGGGGCTGTGAACAAAGGAAACTTAGTGAAGAGCAGAGTTTGGAAGGAAGGAAGTTGATTGTCTTCAAGATATTACAGGGGGTTTAGGCAGGGCTGGGGAATAAAGGCAATGGTGTGGATGTAACCAAATTAAGGATATGTAAAAAGCCAAATGGAATACTTGTTTCCTAAGGTAACATAAACATATATAGAACTTTTAAAAATGTGTTTTCAAGGAGGTGTTCCATGTTCATAAATGCTGCTGATCCCAAAAGCCATAGGATAAAAAATGAAGACCAGTCAGTGCTTGGGATACCTTCCTATGATGTTGCTCAGGAGGGACACGGTTGCCCCTAAAATCATAAAGGCCCTTATCATGGTTCATGATTATCCATCAGAACTAGACAGTATGACCCCATTGCTGAACACACCACACACTTCAGTTGTAGGACACTGAGAACTCAAGTTGGATTTGATTTGGAAGCTTCCTTCTTGAACATATGAACATATGGCTGATGTGGGTAAGAGTCATCATTGCCTAGGTATAGACCTTAACTTCTTCACAACTGAACTCCTAGCCAAGAAGTGCCTACTAGTGTAATAGTAACATGGCTGTCATGGGGTTAACCAACTACATTTTGATCAAATGACAGGCTCATTGCACAGGAGAAATTTCATGTATGAAGCCATAAAGCTGGTCAACAGCTCATGGGCTAAGTGAGTCATTATGTCCTAGGAAAAAGCTCTTACTGTTGTTATACTCAATGGACATGTTGTACCAATAAAATTGCCTTGCAGATATTTATGTTTTTGCCCCAAGATTAAGACTGCTCTCAACTTTGATCACAGAAGCTTCTTTTTGCAATGGTCCGTGATGACTGCAGAAACTCATAAATGGTCAAAGTGCACAAATAAGAGAGGTTGCTCAGTGCTCAGTACTTAAAGGCACCTACAGCTCCATCTACAAGGCTAAGGGATGCCATGAAAGATGAGGTAGAAAGATTGAAAAGGCCAGAGAATGAGGTGGAGTGCTGTAGAATGCTTGCTCACTGAAAAAAAAATTGAAATAAAAATTGAAAAAAAAAAAACAGAAAAAATGAAAAAAAAGAGAGTGAACCAGAAAGTGATATTTGTGAAGGAGATGCAAATAACAGAAAGTAATGGAAGCTCAACATACACAAAATATGTCATAAATGTGTATAATATTATCAATAAATAAATATTTAAATAAAAGCTTTGTGAATTTACCCAAAGAAAAAGGGGAATGCCTGCAGAAATTTGTAGTAGTGTGGTCACCTTAATTTTGCTCAAGAGAAACTCATGTCAGACTGTTCACCTGTGTGTGAAATAATAAAATAAATTTAAATAGCTTAAAGAGACTGATTTTAGGGTCATTTTTATAGAAGCAAGAGAAACCAATATGCTTTCATTGTCATAAATTCCATGGATTTTTCAAATCTATGAATCTCTAGAGATTGGTGGTTTGGTCCCAATTTTGTCCCCAGGTGGCTGTGTGATTATGGTCCCCTTTGCTCTGTGCTGGGGAATTCTGTCTGTATAATAATTCCTGTTCTGCTTTCATCCACTCAGGGGCCAGAAAACGAGGAAGGCAGCTGAGTGACATTAGCAGAGGATGATCTTTGTTATCATACCTGGGAGCTAATTCAGAGGGTACTAGGAATAATGATGGTATAGGCATGAAGATTCTCTTTATATGTGGATATTGATTTTCCCAGATCATAGTATCCTGGTGGAGGGTAAAATTGAGTCAAGGTTACTTAGTGATGTCTTTTACTTGGGTTCTACTAAAATATCTTGTATTCGCCACATCCATCAACTAGGTAGATATATGGAGAGGCATATAGACATATTCATACACAAGAGCACGTGTGCTGTATCCATGCACATCAATTGACTCAATATACTTAATAGAAAACTCACAAAGAATGCACAAAATGTATCATTTTAAGTTAAATCATTTTACACTCTACAAAATCTTAAGTTAACCTCGTGTTCATTAAGAGAATAGATTTAGGGCTGGAGAGATGGCTCAGCGGTTAAGGCACTTGTCTCCAGTGCCTAAGGCCCTGGGTTCAATTCCCCAGGAACCACATAAGCCAGACCCACAAGGTGGTGGCCCTGGTGCTCTCTCTCTCTCTCTCTCTCTCTCTCTCTCTCTCTCTCTCTCATCTCTGCTTGAAAATGAATAAATAAAATATTTTTTAAAAAGAGAATAGATTTATTTCTCTCACTTGTGAAACATTTATTTTTGCAATGATTCATTCATAACAAGCTTTGTGACATTCACAGAATCAATAGCTAGCAGGTCCAGTTTATCCCATGTGTCTCAGTTTCCAGAAAGTGCGTAATAGAAAATCGAGGCAAACAAACAACAAACATGCACTTTCAACATGTATTTGAATGCAAGCTGCTCATGAGGACACATTTCAGAGGCTTCCTCTCCAGCTTCTCTGAAAATATAGCAATGAAAAATATGGCGATCCTTCTTCCATATCCTGGTGCAATAGTTAATATCTAAATTTAGTGCCAGGCAGAATACTACTAAATGGGTGAATGGGTTTGCTCTAAGTGTAAGAACTTATTGCCAAGAAGGCCAAAGAAGAACAGAGAAAGCTCTCTACAAAATTATACCAATGTTCAGTCACCAGAAAGAGGACAAGTGTCATATTGCATCTTTGATGTCATGGAAAGCAGATTCCAGTGGCATTCTGAAGTTAACCCTGAGTCATCAAGAAAATGTTAAATCATATTGAGTTGCCTTTGTTTCAGAAGTCAGAAAATGTAAACTGATTTTAGAAAGAATTTCACCTTTGGGACTGACATTTACTGTGTAACTATATAATGGTGAAATCGCCACCAAGCATCATCTCAGTGAATCAATCTTTGGAATGAAAAAAAAAAGAGTAGTAATGAAGTAAAATAACACAATACATTAAATAAGGCCAAGTTCAATAGGGAGGTCATCAGCATGTTTACTACTAAGCTGGAAAATATACACCCAGCCCCCTTTTCCAAGTTTCTCAAAAGGCTCTATTGAAGAAAGCCAATACTGGGAGGCTGGAGGTGGAAGAGAGAAGGGAACTTTGTTATTTCTGTCACACACATGGCAGAACTTCCAACAGAGCTCAAGGTTGAAGAAAGGTGATTGTCAGTAAAAGTGAACTTCCTTGGAGAGAATAGAGATCCCAGAACTCCTGCCCAAAGTCCACCAGGCTTTCAGGCATCCAGTGCCTGCAGTCCAATGGTTGGAAGAGAACTCTTCAGCAGAGGCTCTTTCTGGCTATGGGAAAACAGCACAGTCCTGATCTTTAGAAAGACAATATTTTTGTTTCACTTTTTTTATAATTATGCCTCCTTTCTCTATGTGTTCCTGCCTGTTCCTTCCTTTCACTCTTAAGGCTTTCCAACACAGATGCCACAGTTTCCCCTCCTGCACAAATTTCAAACATCCTTTGCATTTTTTTCTGACTCATTGTGAACAGATGAAAAATTGAATAAAATATCACTTTTATTAAGATGCTACTTTGAATTTGTCTGAAGGAACCAGCCATACAGCAACAATCGCCAAGGGAAATTCACTTTTTGATCTCAGTGTTGATGCTTGCTGAAATTACAACAGAGATTGAAGACACTGTCAGCAAAATTCTCCTGAGCAATTAAAACTACTTTGATGGTTTTCTGAGAATTGCAATGCCTGGGGCACCCACTCTAGTCATCTCTAGGCATCAGAGTGCCCTGATGGGAAGAAGAGAAAGTGGATGTAGCTGAAGCATCAGGCCAGAGTCCTCCACATCAACAGCAGGTAAGTGACAGAATGGATTAATAATTCAAATCTAACTGGAAAAACAACCCTTAGTCAACATGCCTTCCACGGAGCAGCTGGCTCACGTGATTTCTGCTAAAGAGGTCTAGGCCTGGGTATGGGAAGCATATGTGAGGCACCTGCAACATTTCATGACCATAATCCTTCCTTCACAGATGTTTCTCTGACCAGTTGAGATGTTGAATCACACAAGCACTCGGTTTTGGGGAATTGGGGATAACAACTCATTGTTTGCCCACTAAATAAATGTTGTAACTCATTATGGACAATAAAAAAAAAAAGTCAGGTCTTTGGAGAATTCACCCATGTTCATGTTGGGCATGAATGTGCCGAGGTGATTCTTTCCTTATCACGGAGTTTTCATCTTTGCCAATCACACAATTCATTGCTCCATTTCAAAATATTCCCCTGAGAAGAGGAAACCGTTTCTTTTGAGTAGCTGAGTTTATTTTTTATTATTTTTATTTTTATTTAATTTTTGGTTTCTTTAAGGTAGGTTCTCACTCTAGCCCAGGCTGACCTGGAATTCACTCTGTAGTCTCAGGCTGGCCTTGAACTCATGGTGATCCTCCTACCTCTGCCTCCCAAGTGCTGAGATTAAAGGGGTGCGCCACCACGCCAGGCTTGAGTTTATTTTTTTTTTTAATGCATGGATATCCACCCGTCTTCTACTGCTAGTGTGATATGGGAAGTTTTATTATTTTTTTTCCTAGAAATGATCCTTATATTTCAGGTGACTCGTTCAAAAGCATCAAAATACCAGGGAAGAAATGTTGTTTAACATATGCCATGCTCTCAAAAGCAAATGCAATAAAAAATGACTGACCCTGTCACAATGTCCCCTGTGACACTTCCCACCCACGAGATCTGGAGTTCAGTGTGAGGACTCTATTTGTTCAACTTTAAAAGGAACCAGAACATGCTCTGAGACCAATAATTAAAACTTATATGTAGCCATTGAGCATCATGACATAAATGCCATAGAGTGAATTAATATTAAAATAGAATTGTTATCTTAGAAATAGAATGTTGCCTATTCCCTATGTAGCTATATATAGAAATATGTTACTGTGTGTGTTCATTTGAAACATTTGAACTTGCTTATCCTGAACTCTTTTTGACCTACAAAATATATGTCTCTCTCCATTAAGGAAATTGTAATCTCTTATAAAAGGATTGGCACAGCACTTAAGATTGTTGCCAATTATTGATAATGACAAGACATTACCTTTTCTATGTTAAGGGTGGTCACAATATGCTATATCGTGGTGTGAGAGGAATAAGAGACTTTGCAAGGCTAAGAAGATTTTTCTATTCATACCCACAGCTGGTTGGGAAAAATGAGAAAATAAATATTTGAGTTGATGCATGTAGACCATGACTATGGCTAGAAATATCTCTAAAAAATAATGCAAGAGTGAATGATTCTACTTGTTACTAAGTGTTCAAGAAGAAAGTAAGTTCCTTAGAGTTATTGAACACAAATAAACAGACAATCTACACCTTTCATGATGATACCATGGGGCATCTAAAATTTTCACCCTGAAAGCCAAAATGCAAAATGAAACTTGTGTAGGAACTTAGGTCTTGAATTCCAGGACGACCATTAAATCTGAAACTGGTGCTTGAAAGTGTTATTTGGTAGGTCATATAAGTGGACTTAAATTTTAGTGTAGTTGTACTGGTTATAGATATTGGCACCTTGTCAAGATAAAGAATGTACTAGTTATAAATGGATTTTAGGAACCTTTTATGAGTCTAAAAGAATCATAGTTCATTTATTGCAAATAGCAAGAAGTAAGCACTTAAAATAGTACTATATGATTATATATGCCTTATATCCTTAAATATATATTACTCTTAATCATTAAAATGAATACAATGAGACAGCTTTTATTACTTTTTTGATTAATTGCTGTAACAATGTGAAACCTGCTATGTTTTTAAAAATATCCTCACACTGCATGTGTGTGCTATCAAGTATATCCCAGGAGTGATGATTAGAACTTCGCTCATGAACATTAGATACTAGCTTTTGTTATTTTTAAAAAAGACTCCAGTTGCCAGGCGTGGTGGAACATGTCTTTAATTCCAGAAATCTGCAGGCAGAGGTAGGAGGATCATCATGAGTTCCATGCCACCCTGAGACTTCATAGTGAAATGATTTTTTAAAATATATATTAAACAGATTGACTTTTTCATAAAGAGACTGGTAAATGAAATTTTAATGGTGACTTTGGGCATGATGGAAGCAAATTAACTTTTAAAAACCATGGGGCTGGACAGATGATTCAGGAGGCTTTAAAAAAATTAAATAGGCCACATCACACATGGCCACCTAGGGCTGAGGGTGGCAAAGACAGGAATATTGCTGGGGCTCCTTGGTCAGTCAGTCTATGGAAAAATAGCAACCTCCAGGTTTTACAAGAGACTGTCTCAGGAATGTAATCAGAAGAGTGATAAAGGAAGATGTCTGACATTTTCTTCTGGCCACCACATCTGTGCCCATGCACATGTACAAACACCACACACACACTCAATAACACTCAGAAGCACACACATACACACACATACATTCACAGACTAACACACATACTCTCAAATACACACTCACACACAAACACTCTTACACACTCACACATGCACACCCTCACACACCCACACAATCACTCACACACACATACACACACACAAACATACTCATACACACACTCACTCACATGCACATACACACACCCATACGCACACAAACTCACATTCACACTCACAGACACACACACACTCACACACATACACACACACTCACACTCACACACACACAGCCTATAAACTGCACATACTTCAAAAAGTGACAGGATTTAACTCAAAGTATGGTTGTAGTTAATACAGGATTGTTATTTTTATTTTTTAAAGTTTTAAATACTATTTAGATTCTATTAAAAGTCAATTTTTTAAGTTTTTTTTTAATTTCTGGTCAACTTTTTATCTTGAATTACGTTTTTGTCTGTAGATCTTGTATTTAGCTTATAGATGTTTATAAATTGCTTATACCCTTTTAATTTCAGAAATATAGGTGACTTTCTTTGCCATTTGGTATTCTATTTGAAGCATAAACTTGAAATATATTGAAATTGATTTTTTTAGTTCTTGTCGAAATACCAGATATCCACAGTTATTAGAGAACTATAAAATTTTACTATATAAGAGAAGTTGTAAGCTTATAATCAATAGATTTGATTCTCTATGCGTCTCTAGAAGATAAAATTGCTTATGTCCTGTGATGGCTAAATTTTGTTGTAAACTTGACCTGTTAGCAATCCACAGTAATTTTCAGTATTGTGTAGCACATTTCCTCCAAATTAAAGAGAAAAAGGAGGATCTGGGGATTCAGGAAGTCATGTTAGCTAGAAACAAGCATCCCTTCCTGAGAGGGCAGTGCAGGAAGGATATTCCAGACTCAGGAAGTCCACAAGTCAGGAAAGAGTTGCAAGACCCCACCCTAAGTCTATAAAAAGGGGAAATAAATCTCTCTCTTCCCCTGCCTGTTTTCTGGTGTGTGTGTGTGTGTGTGTGTGTGTGTGTGTGTGTGTGTGTGTGTGTGGTGCTGTTGATGGGTTTCCCTCTCTGCTTTGACCTGTGAAAGGGGGCCAGGCTCTTTCACTATTATGGAACTTCTACAGTATCTCTAATTTCAATAAATCCTTTACCCCCATAATCTGTGCCTCGATTGGAGGTTCATCCCAGCGGTGTGTGGTGTGGCTGAGTATAACATGTATGAAATTGAGTATTCTTCTGATATATATAATTCAATGGAAACTTACAGTGACTAATAATTCTTTCTTATTGCATCTGTTTGAAAGAAATACCCCCGGCCCCAGAGGCTCATGTGCCTAGCAGGTGTCAATTTGGCCAAGTGCAGAGCATTGTGGAGGTAGAGACTTGGTAGAGGCGTTCATGAGCCCAGCCCACTGGGTGTCCAGAGCTAGCTCACTACTTCCTTCCCCTGCTGCAGTTACAAGATGTGATACTCAGTTGTCTACTCTGTCATGGTTCTGCTGTGGAGATGTGATGTTCAGTTATTTGCTCCTTTTATGTTTTCCCTGCCCTCATGAAGCTCTCCTTTGAACCCATAGGCCAAAATAAACAATATCCTTCCATGGGCTGCTTCTGGTGAGTCATTTCTGGAAGAAACAAGAAGCTAAGGACAATAATATGTAATAATAGGTTAGGTAATATGTGTTCTTTATATATGTTTTTAAGTCTGACATCAGTTTCTTATAGTGCATTTTTTGTGAGTGGAAATTAGTTTATTTCCACAGTGACACATTGATTCTATACCATTTAGCTTTCTTTCCACATTAGGGAGATATAGATGATTCATTCTGAGATCAGCAAAACAATAAGGGATGAAAACCCTGAACAGATCACATACTTAATAACCTTATACTTGACTAAGAGATGGTTACTTTTCACTAAAAAAATCATATCATACTTATTAAAATGAGTACTAAGATATACAGGATCCCTTGCCACAAGGACTAATACAGACAGCCCATGGAGGAGGATATACAACTGATCAGGGTTGGGGAGGGGGGAATTGGGGAATTCGGTATAACAACGCATGGTTTGCCCACTAAATAATGTAACTCATTATGGACAATAAATATATATTTAAAAAAATGAGAAGACTTTTTAAAAGGATACTATATTTGCCTGAAAAACAAAATAGTGCATAAATAAAATGAAGAACATACAAAGTACCAAGTATATCCTAACAGTATAGCAGTGAATTAAAAATCGTGTGCATACATTAATGTCATGGTTTGATCCAGGTGTCCCCCACAAACAAATGAATGTGTTCTCAATGATTGATCCTCAGCTGATGGCAGTTAGGGAATTACAACTTCACTAGAGTTGTGTTGTTGGGGGCGAGCTTATGGGGTTATAAGCCAGCTTCCCCTTGCCAGAGTTTGACACACCTTCCTGCCGCTGTTTGCAGTGCTGTGGCAGAGGTGATGTCCACCCCTCTGCTCATGCCATCGTTTTCCCTGCCAGGATGGAGTCTCTCCTCAAGTCCATAAGCCAAATAATCTCATTCCTCCACAAGCCACTTTTGTTTGGGTTCTTCCTGCGCAGCAACTAGAAAGCTGACTGCAACAATTAAAAAGCATCAATTATAGAAAATAAGAAATACAAGTATTCTTACTCCATCATTGCTTCATAAAACTGTGGAGAAAACAAATCTTATGTTAAACATCCATGAGAGTAAGGTGTGGTGGCTTATGCCTGTTTTCCCAGCATTTAGAAGGCTGAAGAAAAGAATCACCATGAGATCAAGGCCAGGCTGGGCTTCATAATGAGATCCAGACTGGCTTAGGCCAAGAGTGAGTTCCTGTTGCAAACAAACAAATTAGAAAACCCAGTGGATTTATAGTAGGCATATTAAAATAAAAGATATCCTGATGACTGAATGTCTTCCCCAATGCTCAACTCTAAAGACACAAGGCAGATAAAAGCAAATTGCTTAAATCAACTGTTTAACACAAGTCTTCTGTGAGGTTAATTAATTGTTGTTAATGGATCTTTGTCACCACAGCTACAGAAGTGCTGTCAGAGATGATTCAGGGGGGAGATGGGAGGACCATTAAGGAGGAGTTTGTGGAATTTGAGCTTTCAGAAGTTGCTGTCCAAGACCCTTTGTTAAGGTATATAAAAGGTAACAGAGCCTTAGGAGAAATGCACAGCTAAAATAAGGTGCAATTAAATGCTTTTACAAACTCCTCAGTAATTACATGAATAACAAGTTCCAAGGTAGAACACTGGCGATTTTTTACTGACATGATCAGTGTACAGACACACTCTATAACTCAGTCTTTGAATTAATTTTGAGGGTAATAAATACAGTCATAAGCAAACTGAACTATCATTTGACTCAAAGAGAAATTTTTGTTTGCTAGAAAAAAGATAGTGTTAAAAAGATAACATTTATAAAAGTTAATCATGGGTGTTGGGCGATGGCTCAGTGGGTAAAGCGTTTACAGCTCAGTTCTGAGGACTTTTCATTTTAAATAATAATTTTATATTTCTGTGGCATTTTTGTAAATTCGCATTGCTTAAATGTCACTCCTATTTATATTCAGAAAATGGTCATATATACTTTATTTGTTTTAACTTTTTGTTTTCTTTTTTGACGTAGGTTGCACATTAGCCAGTTTACCTGGAACTCACTCTAGTTCCAAGTTGGCCATGAACTCACAGTGATCCTCCTATCTCAGCCTCCAAAGTGCTGGCATTACAGGTATGTGCCACAAAACCTAGCTTCATATTTATTTTTAAAGTTGAGGAATTGTACTAAGAAATTAAATCATAACAGGGTTAGCTGCAAATTTTAAAAAATATAACTTTATTTTCATTTTTCTTGGGTAAAAAAACAAAATTACTTATGTGTACATTATTATCTAAATAATTTCCTAATATTCTAATTATGTGATTATTTATTCTTCACATAAAGGCAAAGAAATATGTGTTGAGGGTTTTTTTCTGTTTGTATAATTTTAAAACTGCTTCTGGAACTTCTATCAGAGGCATATTCAGTTCAAGTCTGAAACGACATTTTAATCTGTGAGGGGGCAAATCACTTGGGAACTCACTGGAGTGAAACAGAGTCTGAATACAGAGTAATATCTTCTTTATTTTCAACAAATTCAAATTCTGCTTTAGTTACTTTTACCTGTAAGTTAAAAATTACTGTAAGCATCACTGAATTGATTCCAAACAAAGAAAATATAAATATTCTATTTATTTCAGCTTTGAAAAGAATTTGACAGTCCTGTTATGGCATTGATCTTTATGAAGTATTTTGAAGTCAAAAGCAAATATATAACATTCCTGATCCAGAATTAAATGGTATTCCTTCATAGTTATTTTCTTGGCACAAAACTGCAAATACTTATCTCCTTTGCTTCTTAAAGTAAAAATTGATTACTGGAAAGTATTTGTAGTACTCAAACTCAGAGTATTAGCCTAAATTTCTGCTTGTTTAAATGCTAAGCTTAGAATGATATCTCAAAGTCATGCAGCTATATGTCATCTGAGTATTTTAACTAAACAGGGACATTTTATTACCCCATTGTGGCCCTCAACTTGCTTCCAGAGTTTTTAATACCATTATCTCAGATTTGATTCATACACTAGGCTTTGAAGTAGATTTATATCTCTTTGTTAATGGATGGCCCAAATAAGAGTGTTTGTTTGCATTTATATTGATAATGTAATAGCAAATTCTACTTTTCAAATATTCTCTCAAAGAGAAACCAGCACTGATATTCAGCAGAGCACCATATGTGTCTGGGGGCATCCTCACAGCTAGTGCAGTGTTATATAACACATGATAACACTCCGTAGATTGGAAGATGGTTTCTGGTTTATGGCCAGTGTTCTGGTAATGCATATAAATCCTTAAATGAAATAATGGCCTTTAATTTCTTGGGTCGAGTTAATACTTGAGTGAATTATTTCAGAAATGTGAAGGTGCTTTAAAAATTACATTGTCTGGAGCTTGGGCTCTAACACTTATGTTTTTATCAATAACAAGCCTTCAATAGAAGCCTTAAAAGAACACATAATCACAGCAGCATAGTTCAGATATAGAATATGAGTGGGAATTAAGCCTTGTAAATTACGATGGTGACACAGGAAAGCTGTGATGAAAGATCATTTTATTGTGGTGAAGAAGCTACTTCTCTCCTTTCTTGAATGCATCTCTTTTATATATTTATTCAGAATCTGTCAAGAGCTTCTCCTCTGCTTCTTCTTTTAGAAAAGCCCTTTTGAAGATTATTTATTTCATTTGTCTTCTTACTGTTTTGCCATTACTAATATATAAGACCATTATATGCCAACTTTGAAAAGAGGAAGTGGCTGGGGAGAAGATGTCATGTTCTATATCATAGGACTGGCTTTTTGTTAATAAGTAATTTTAATGGAGGTTTAAAAGGAAATAGTTTTGTAATCAATTGTGTTGTTCACCATGGTCAGAAGAGAGGAATGGTAAAACGCACCTCAGTCTTTCCTGGAAAGAACAGCCAGACTAGTCCATATGATAGCAAGAGTAGGTGGAAATATGGCAGTGTTTTTATGAGCCTGGGAATATCTAGCGTGGACAAGGGGAAATAGATGAGGATGCTGAACATCCACAAAATACAATGTGAGTGGATATGTTTGTGTCTGTGCAACCAAGACAGGGCAAAAGAGATACAACAAAGTACATAGGAAAATTATAACTTTCCAGTATTTTTCTGGTATCTCATTTTCTCTCCATTGTTTTATTGTCTGGACTATCCAATGCCTCAAGCAACATCTGTACCAACTAAAACTATCTCTGTGGATGTCCTGTGGTTTTCCTGTAAATTGTAAAACATTCTACATTAGCTTGTTCCAGAAATCATTATTGCTCCAGTTTATAGTCAAGAACATTATCTTATATGTGCATACCCTCCCCTCTTCAATCTGGATATCTATATCTATATCTATATCTATATCTATATCTATATCTATATAGATATAGATATAGATATAGATATAGATATAGATATAGATATAGATATAGATATAGATATAGATATAGATATAGATATATATATACATATATATATAACTTAAAATGTGAATGAAATTACCAGTAATATCACCTCTCTGAACATATAATCTCACTAAAATGTTGGAGAAATGCAAATGAAATGTAAACCTTGTTTAGCATTAAAGAAAAGTGGATCTTCTTCAAATGCTATATTGTTCTAAATACAAACTTTATTATTCATATACCTCAAACTGAGTTTTGAAGATATGCTGTCCTATACTTAGAGCTGCCCTTTGAAAGGCAAACAAGATTCTGTTATGTGTATAATAAAGGTGAGAAACAGTGCAAGTTCTGATGATTATTCAACCATTTTCATGCAAATTTGAGGCCAAAGTCCAAGTGCTTTATTCCCTTAGATTACAATGCCTAGGACTTGAGTATTTCCCAGTGCATCCCTCTAAACTCTCTCTATAAGAAGAGAATAAGAGCAAAGGTCTGTACAGACATAGAATAAAATTAGTTGTGCTTTCAGAATTCAGATTTAACTAAGAAGGGACATATTTCACAGTGGGCAATGGTGATTGGGCTGGCAGTACTCACTTGGTCTGAAATCACTCTGTAGTGCCTCCTGCACACTTCCTCCTCTAAGGAAACAAAACAAAGGCAATTTTGTGTGTCTAATGCTTTGGTTTTTATCTTGAAGCAGTCAATCTTGGAGTTATCTTTTCATTTTAACTCCAAGGCATTTGAAGGATAAATTTTCAAACTATTTCTTGCCAAGTAAAAATGTGGTCCTCCTTCCAAACTTCTTATAAACTGGATCTCCAATGAGCTTGGACCCTAAGTTTAAACTTCAGTTAGGCATTAGCGTAAAATCATTCAGTAGTTAAAGGCCGTCATGAGTGTTCTAAGAAAGGATTTGGAGAATCTACTGATGCAGGATTTGGGGGTTCAGATTATATACCCCAAGCTTGGGTTCTGTCCTAACTTTAATGAAGCTTTAATAAAAATGGACACAAGGACAAATTATGAATTACTAAGTTTGTTTAGGGAGAAATCACAAATTGTGGAGTTTGTTTAAGAGAAAAACACTGCACAAGGCTTATTTAAGAAATATCGAAGTTTTAGGGAAAACCTGGAGTCAAGCCACAATAAGCACTTGGAGAGTAGTTTATAACCTTGGGCTTCTAAAGAGAGATGAGAGAGCAGCTCCAAGCATGGGGCATTTGTGAGAGAAACTGAGGCTGGCAGGAAAGGAGTGGAGCAGGGCTGTGAGGATGTGGAAAGGTAAAGGAAACCAAGGATTCCAAGAGAGGATCAGAGTGGAGCCAAGAGCAAAGTGGAATGGAGAAGCTTGTGTAGGGAGACTTAGGAGAGACACACATTGCATCTGCTGGGTGCTTCCCTGTGGAGGGAATTTAGAGATCAAACTGAAAGGGTTTAAGGAAGAATGGCTGAGGGAAATTATACTTAGAGGGAACACACGTGGCATCAGCCATGTGCCTTCCTCTGGAGGGAAGAGTTAGTGGGAGTACCTGTTAGAATGGAAATGACCACGAGAGACCACTCTGAAAGGAAAGGTTTTAATAGGAGGAAAAGTGAGCTGCCAGGCTATTTTCACCAAAGATGGTGAAAAAACATGAGGCAAGTTCAAATCAGGGCTTTTAAAGGGAAAATGTTCAGGTTGGGGCCCAGGTGGTCTCATGAGGTTGGGTGGAGGGCTCAGATGGTCACATGCTCTAAGATCAGGAAGGATCAGGAAGGAGAGTCCCTTGGGTCATACTGAGATACACCAGGTGTGGCTCTTGTTTAGGAGGGAGTCTTTATCTGTGACTCTTGTTGATACTTCTCTTGAGGCTGGTTGGGGAAGAGGATCAAAGTGAAGCCTGAATTTGACCTAAAAGTACCCAAGTGTTAGAATGAGTGTAAATCCGCATGTGGTGGATTGAGAGTCTATAGGAAGACTGGACATGTAATTGAGAAGTTACCCCAAACTAGAAAGCAGAGAGATAAGCAAAGGTCTTTCCCAACCAGCCAAACTTACATAGATCCAAGAAGCACAGGATAAGAGTAGAGAAACTCTCACATAGAGAGTCCCCAAAGAAGAAAGAGGGACAAGAGAGGCAACCTTCATAATGTCAGGTTTAGGTATGAAAGGGGAAGATCTGATTCATTAGATTTGGAAAATGCATCCCAGAGCCCACCCACCTGAGTCAGTCCACACCTGAGACAGCCCACACCTGAGCCAGCCCAAA
>PVHP010023059.1:0-27874 GCA_004024765.1 Zapus hudsonius
ATATATATATATATCAATTACAAAACACCCGGTAGAGATAGAGTGATTTCAAAGAGTACCTGGGGGAGACGGGGAAGATACTTGTGTGTACACATGAAAACAAAGAAAATAAGAAAGGGGACTAGAGAGATGGTTCAACAGTTAAGGCTCTTGCCTGAAAAAACTTAACTACCTGAGTTCGATTCCCTAGTACCCACATAAAGTCAGATGCACTGAAGGGGCACATGCATCTGGAGTTAGTTTGCAGCTGCTGGAGACCCTGACGCACCTGTTCTCTCTCTCTCTCTCTCTCTCTCTCTCTCTCTCTCTCTCTCTCTCTCTCTCTCTCTGCTTGAAAATTAATTAATTAAAAAAGAGGAAAGGAAGAGGCAAAGGGGAATATATCCAAGTCTTGGGGGTCCCTGTTGCACTAATGTAAATTCCAAGTAATTGAGAAAAATGGTCTTTCATGCTCTCTTTTGATTGAATTTTACTTTTCTAAGGAAAGGATTGTTGTTTTCCCTTATAAGAATAAATATTGTGGTGCACAGAATTCAATACTGGTAAGTCTATATACTGTTGACAAATATAGCTAAATTAGTTTTCAACATTTAGCATTATTCATAATTATCACGAGTTATCTCCATTTTTTATGCCAACAAATCATTCAACAAATTTTTAAATTTTTTCAGCAAAATCCTTAATATATTCAAAGTGTTGCTACTGAACATTTATCTGAAATTTATGGATGGTTTATTTGGTTTCTGGAGGATTTACCTCTTTATAAACCAACCATTTTTCACTTTTAACTTTGTAGCTTTTTAAATTCTATTAATAAGCATATTAGTAGACTATTAATAGAATATAAAATAAGCATATCAACAGAATAAAAAGACCATTTCTTTAGAAAACTGAACTAATGGAAAGAAATAAAATAATTAAAAAGTTACTATCAAATTTACAATTTTAGTAATTAAATTCAAACTTGGTTATTATATCTGGATGTTCACTTTGTACCTTGTTTATAAATATTCCTCCCAGTTAAGTAACTTTTGGGACCAGATGTTGGTTAAAAGTGCACCGAAGGGCTGAATAGATGGCTCAGAGGTTAAGGCACTTGCCTCCAGTGCCTAAGGCCCCTGGTTCAATTCCCCAGGACCCACATAAGCAAGACCCACAAGGTGGTGGCCCTGGTGCGCTCTCTCTCTCTCTCTCTCTCTCTCTCTCTCTCTCTCTCTCTCTCTCTCTCTCTCTTTCTCTCCTTGAAAATGAATAAATAAGATATTTTTTTAAAAAGTGCACCGAAGTCACAAAGTTTCAACTTGAACATTATTAATGTTTCCAGGAAAATCAATGGCATTTGGGTAGTGTAGGGATTTCTTTTATGGATCATCACAATAAAATAAAGAACATGAGACAGGTCTCTTTTGCTCAACTGCTAGAGCTGAGACTTTGGCAATGTTGGCAGAAGTGATTCTGTGAAACTTCTAAGAATAGAATCGGTGTCTTGAGAAGAAATCATGTCATACACCATGCTGGTACCCTGAAGAGCATTTCTGGTTACAGACAATGAAGTGGCATGTTCCCAACACATGAAGTCAACTTCTTCCTTGCTCACTGGGAAACAGCACATGGTCTTGGTCTACAGTGAGTAGCAGGTTGGTCTTTCTTGGTGGTACCTTTGAGCATGCGTGTTCTTTGTATTCACCCAGAGCTTAGCATAGCTCATTGCTGGTTTGTATGCCCAACAGTGATTTCCTCAATGAAAACAAATGACTCATCACATTAAAAGTATCTTCTTCCTAATAGCATTTTTATAAGGAACAGTAAATACCAAAGAACACCCAAGTATATGCTTCCACTTGTTTTCACTTCATTTTCTCTAGAGGAAAAAAAATCAGTTTGAACCTAAATAAGTCACACACAAGGATCAGACTTACCAGGTCATTAGCAAGAAGTTCAAATTTCCACTTTTATTTGTCCTTGCAAACAGAGCCTGAGAGCACGGAGTATATTCTGGTAACAAATGGAAATCTGGCCAGCCAGTGATCTTTGCATTAGCATTCTAATAACCAGAGGCCAACGTGCCAGAGTGCTGTGTCAGAACTAATTTATGAAACTAGGTCCACAGGCTCATTAAAGTGGTCACAATTCAGTGGCTGCCCAAGAAAATTAGACTACAGTTTCATTCTCATAGCAGTGAATATTTTAACATACTATTAAGGACATATTTCATGTGTTAAAACTATCCTTGATTCTGGGAAGGAGAAAACAACACGATTAGGAAGCCATTTAGTTTTGCAATATAAAATTGGTTTTACTCCCAGCTTTTGGCTAAAAATGCTTGAAATGCTCACATTTTAAAGCACAAGCTAACAGTACTTGGCATTTGCCAGAGTGATGCATTTTTTTTCCCTCTGACTAAAAGCACTTCTTACAAGTCTAGCAAAGCTTATGGTCATGAACCCACCTGGCCAGAAAATCTCAGGCAGCTCAGTCGGGAGTCCAAAGTGCTTCTTTCATTACTGTTGCACGAATCTTCCTAGGGAGAAACAGCTCCTAGTTCATGGTGCCACAAATCCTGGAAGGTCAGAGTGCATTGCTCTGCAAGCTGCTTTCCACAGCCCAAGTGGGTCTGAGTGGCTTGAAGACATCCAAAATCTGGTCATGAGCAATGAGATAAAGAAAGGAAAGGACTGGACCATGAAATTAGTACAGCCCCACTCGAGTCTGACCCTCTCTCATCCGTCTTTTCAAGAACAGGTGGTTCCACTCCTGTTATTTGATGGTTTGGCAAACATGCTGAGCTCAGGAATAAAGATGTCTGTAACAAGCAGAGCTCATTATATTAGTATGAAAGCAATTTAATTTCTTACCATCTCACATGTTTATATACATGAAGTGGGAATAATAATTCCTGCTCTATTTACTTTGGAGGGATGTTCTCAGCATCTAAACGAATAATAATTGAAAAATAGCACTTTTTAGTGGTATCGTATTTATCCTTGGGTAGTATATAGTTATATCCATTCCCTTGCCAAACATAACAGATTGTTTTCTTTACCACCTGAATTTTCATTCAATGGAACAGTAATGAATCCTTAAATCTTCAAAATGTGAACAATAAAAGACTCTGAATGACTATTTCTGGCAGTCTATATGCCATGGTTGAATTATTTAGACTTCTGTCTAAGCCTTGGAGAGAAGGGGGTTCTAAGAATAAAGATTTTCTTTTTAAATAATTCCTTCAAAAAATATTGCTTTTTATTTAGAAGATAGTACTGATAATTTAAATGCCTTGCTATGCTAGACATCTCTTCTGCATCAAGTGTATATATATATATATATATATATATATATATATAGCTAGGAAATGGTGAGGGACAGCAGCCATCACGGCTGTGTAAAATTAAGTAATAAGTGTCAGTTTAATGCAGCATTTTAAATAATATGTAATTTAAAAGTTTAAATTAACCTTTAAAATCAGGATGCTTCCAGTTGAAACCTTGGCAAAGAAATATAATGTAAAATACTTTCTAAATATTGCAGGGTAGCTCAGAAAGCAGTACGTGAAACAGCTCTGTCGTACTAGGTGGGGACAGATGTGCTGTGCAAAAGTTTTCTATATCCACATAAGAACATCTGACTTAAACATGACTGAATATGTTTACCTTTCTCTTTTGCACGATTTTTCTTGGTAATATGCCATGCAAATATCCAAGAAAAAGATACCACATAGCATTTTCACTAACCTATTTTACCTAAACATAGTTAATGGCATCATCCATATGTGGTTCATACTAGCATCACTTTAGTAAGTGTGCCTACAGAGTAAGTTTGCTTTGCCCTACTAGAACCTAGGCAAGGATGTGCGTTCTTTCTGCAAGGATATGCCTTCCAGCCTATTTATGTTATATTTGGCAAGAGAGCCACAAAACATCTGTTAAAATTAAAATAATGATGGGTCTACTTTCAGTGTGTGAGTACAGAATCTTCTTATGACAAAATACAATGTCCCTAGCCGGGCGTGGTGGCACATGCCTTTAATCCCAGCACTCGGGAGGCAGAGGTAGGAGGATCGCCGTGAGTTCAAGGCCACCCTGAGACTACATAGTGAATTCCAGGTCAGCCTGAACTAGAGAGAGACCCTACCTCGAAAAACAAAACAACAACAACAAAAAAATACAATGTCCCTCCCTCCAGTGAAGGGCATGTCTTCACTGATCTCCCAGAATGAGTAAAGGGGAGTTTTTCTTAAACTTCTTCCCTGTGGCTGATCAAGGTGAGGTGTGTTGGGCAGTGCACCCAGTCAAGATTCATGAAATACCAAGATGCTTACCTGGTTTTACCAGTATGTACCACAGAATATGACTCGAATAGCCAGAGTACTAAGACCACCAGCCCAAAAGTATTGTATTGGTACTCGTGTTCAACTACTAGAAACTTAAATAGGACTTGAAGGATATGTCAAATCACTTGCTGAGAATGATTAAACCCAAATGACTTCTTAATGATAATACAAATATTTCTAAATATTAGTATTGTGTAAAAACCTATAAAAACATACACCTTAAATAATCTTTTAATTTCTTTTTCTGTATCTCCATATGTTACTCCCAAGTCCTTATCTTAGGAGGCTAAGTGACAATTGAACCTGAGATTTAATAAGGAATTTCACTGTGTTCACAGTGTCATTAATGCTGAAATTCCTGCTAAAATGTAATATGTGTTTTTATATGGTCCCTACAGACCAGGCACAGAATCTGAGCTTTGATGTCCAGTTTATTTCTGATTATTCTGAAGACACCATTAAATCCTACAATTCTTTTTTTAAATGTGTGCATATGTATGTGTGGTACGTATGTGTATGTTTGAACGCCAGGGTCCACCTTGGGTGTCATTCATCAGGAATGCTGCCCACCACTTTTTTGAGACAACATCACCATTGGCCTGGAGTTCACCAATTCAGCTAGACTGGCTGGCCATTTAGCCCCAGGGATCCTCCCATAACAGCCTCCCGTGCACTGGGAATACAGACACATGCTGAGGGTTCTGGGATTGAACTCAGATCCTCATACTTATGCAACAAGAACTTGTCCATCTATCTCTCTGGCCCTAAAACTTGTATTTCCTTCAAAGGAAAGTTCATTACAAAGGAAAGGACCATTCATTCAGACTTTGCCAAAGCTTTCAATTCACTATGATTAACTGAGATACTGTTCCTTCCCCTTCTTTGACCTTCTTCCCTGTTCATTAAACCCAGTTATATATATATATATATATATTCATCCATAAGAATGTTTCTACACATTTAAAATATTTTATTTATTCATTTTCAAGCAGAGAGAGAGAGAGACAGAGAATATGGTATGCCAGAGCTGTCACCTTGTGTTTCTGGCTTATGTGGGTACTGGGGAATTGAACCCAGGGCCTTAGGCACTGGAGATAAGTGCCTAAACCGCTGAGCCATCTCTCCAGCCCATTTCTATACATTTAAATGGAAATTCTCTATTGAACACTTCAGTGTTCAGAAGAAATGAAGATCTTTCTTTGGCACTTTACTAAATTCTGTGAACAAAGGCTAATGTCTGGAAATACTGATTTAACAGTTGGTCATGAAAGGCTTTCTATGATATGAATATGCTGTCAACTCCTAAACGTATTTTCAGAGCCACTGACAACACATTATTTAAAAAGTAGAATTTAACAATATTGCTTATTGACAGATTTGTCTCAAACCTTTCATTTTCTTAAGAGGATAATTTACATTTTCATTGTATAAATCATGGAATCCAATCTAGACATATATAAGTGATGTGATATTTTCACAGACAGGCAGTCTCTGCCTTCATGACAGGTTTTCAGTAACATTCTGGTTCTAACTATAGCACATATGAGAGGTTTAAATAGCCTTGCCATCACAGTGTCTTACTCTAAATTACCAAAGAGTCACTGGCTTTATGATTTATTCTCAGGTCTGTCTTCTACTCAGAACCATAAATTATATCCCACTCAAATCACATTTGCAGTTCTAATTGGGTTTCTAATGATCTTCTTGTACTCAGTAATCCTCCCTGGATGTATTCACTCCATCCCTCGTAGACCAACTAACAACCTCTGCTAAATCCACTTGTCACCAAGACCAGCCGCCTCTGATCCACAAATTAATCAATATAGCTTACCACATGTAGTCTCACTTTTTAAAACTATCAGCTTTTAATAAAAACATAAAATTTATTTTAAAAATTAGTGTACAGAGTAATGCTGTAATGTGTACTCATGGTAAGAAATTTTAGGATTTAGTTTCAAGGTTCCTTGATTGTTCCCCCACAAATACCGAATACTTTTACAACCCTTTATAGGTACACTTCTGTTGAATTTACTGTGTTTCTTTCCTTGAATTTGATTATATATATTTTATTCCCATGGGGTGTTTAATTTTGCATTTTGATTTGCATAAAAAGATTGATTGTGTCAATGTTTGTCCCTGATGCTACTTTTGTTCAGTACTATATTTCAGCTGCTCATCAGCGAGCCAGTAGTGTTTCCCTGTGGCTCTAAATCTGTGTCCATCTCTTTGTTTTTCTACTAGGGATTTTCTTGTTAAAATTTCACAATGCATTTTTTATATTAGCTATCAGTAACTGTTGTTTTCTCATGAATATTTTTGGGTCTGGTGTTCTACACTAAGCACTCCTTTGTATATACTGCCCAGCCACAGGCTGTAAATGGTCCAAGTTTATTACAAACTGACAAGGAATTTCCACATAAGTTAGACAAACATATAGGTACATTATATATTCCTAAACACACATTCCAGTTTCTCCAAAATGTGACCAACAATTGTCTGCCTTCATGTATAGTGGACTCAATGGGCTTTGTCTCATGGTATTCTTACTTGAATTTCCCATTACAAATGAGGATAAGAATTTTTATGTATTCATTTACCATGTTTCTTAATCTATATAGTGAACTTTGTAACTTTTTTATTCCTGTGATGTACATGAGTTCTTTATATATTCAATAAGTGAATTCTTTGCTAAGGACATTTTGTTGTTTGTGTTTCTATTTGCAGTTTTTATGTGACTTTTGATGAATAGAACATTTTGATTTTAATGTAGAATTAATCAATTTGATATGCTATGCTTTTGTTTTTTATTTTGGTTTTTTAAGTTAGGGTCTTCCTCTAGCCAACGTTGATATGGATTTCACTATACGATTATAGTCTGGCCTTGAAATCATAGGGATCCTCCTTCCTTCCTCAGCCTCCTGAGTGCTGGGTTTGAAGGTGTGTACCACCACACCCAGCTCATTTCTATTTTAAAGCCAGTGCTTTTTATGTGTAGTTTAAGATTATTATTTCACAATCTGAGCTCATATAGATACTCTCATTTTATTAGCAGATGATTTTTATATTTTACCTTTCAGAGAGAAGCATTAGTAATATTTTCGCATACTACAAAGTTAGGTTCCAGTTTCATATTTTCCTTATGAGTAATCAACTGTTATAACAACCTTCAATAAAGGTCTGTCAGGGTGATGCATGATTTTGAACTCAGTAGTCAGGGGAATGTGACAGGATTACTGTGATCTTGACGACAACCTGGGTGCAAAGTAGTAATCTCAAAAACAAACCATCTCAAAACAGGAAGATATCATTTGCCCACTAATGTGCAATGTTGACTCTCCAGTAAGACATCTACATGCCTCAAGATTATGCATTATAGATTTGCCATATAGGTTTCAGTCTGTATCAGTTTGAGATATCTATATTCTGTCCCACTGGTCTCTTTCCTCTTGTACAAATTTTAGTCTTAGTCAGCAAGGTTGGAAAATAAATCTTGATAAAGCCATTCCACCCACTTTGTTCCTTTTACCACATATGTCATGGATATGTTTGGACGTTATCACATACATTCTGGAATCAATATGCCAAGGTACATATATACAAAGAAAAATTGGGAATTTTATTGGAAGTACATGGAATTTTCAAGTCAAGATTATTATGGCTAACTGTTTATTTCATTTTTTCAATCCTTTATGCAAACTTTGTCTGCCTTTCACTCCTGCAATACCTATTTATAAAGGATCTGGTTTAAGTTAGGTAGGTTACTGTTCGGAATTTGTGATGCACATACAGATCAGATCTTTGCTCTTTTGAAATTTAAAATCAGGTTCTTACATGTTTGTACTTTTTTAAAGATAAGAGACTGGAATGCAGGAATCTGTCTATTTTGGCCCCTTAGTCAGTGTTGAAGTCACCTTCACCTTGCTGAACAATGTGCCCAACAAAAAACAGCTTGGGAAAGGAAAGGGTTTATTTTGGCTTATAGTCTTGAGGGGAATCTTCATAATGGCAGGGGAAAGGATGACATGAGCAGAGGCTGGATATCCCCTCCTGGCCAACATGAGATGGACAGCAGCAGCAGGAGAGTGTGGCAAACTATCACTGGCAAACTGAGGGTTAATAAAACTCAAGGCCTGCCCCCAGCAACACACTGCCCCCAGCAACACACTGCCTCCAGCAAAACTCCACTTCTCAAATTGCCAACAGCTTGTAACCTAACATTCAGAACACATGAGTTTATAAGGGACACCTAATTCAAAAGACCATAGTAAGACTTCCAGTTTGTGAAGAAAGGGGTTATGAACCACCCCAGAAGTACATAACACCATATTCAAGTTGCCAAGTACATTATATTGCTCCCTAAATAATACATATGTTATGATATATAATAATGAATTTAATAACTCCTCTCATGAACAAAGCTCTATTCCATGTAAATTTTTAAGCATAGTGAGAAATTAATGACAATAAATGAAAATCAGAAATATATCTCACTTTTTTCTTTTATCATACATCCTGATTCCCTTTAATTTCATGATTTTTTCCACAGCACTTGTCACATTCCATTATATCATTTTTTCTTACTTATGATCTTTGTTTCTTACTGTGTGTATAACCCCAGTGGAAAGTAAATTTCAAAGGAGCAAAGACCTAAACTGTATATGCATCACAAATTAGAAACAGTATCTTATGTAAACCAGGTATTTAATAAATATGTGTTGAAGTAGTCCTGTAGTCAGCTTTCTGGTTGCTGCGCAGAAAGAACCCAAACAAAAGCAGCTTATAGAGAAATGGGTTTATTTGGCTTATGGACTCAAGGGGAGACTCCATCCTGGCAGGGAAAACGATGGCATGAGCAGAGGGGTGGACATCACCTCTGCCACAGCACTGCAAACAGCAGCAGGAAGGTGTGCCAAACACTGGCAAGGGGAAGCTGGCTTATAACCCCAAAAGCCCGCCCCCAACAACACAGCTCTGGCGAGGTTGTAATTCCAGAACTGCCATCAGCTGAGGATCGATTACTGAACACATTCATTTGTTTATAGGGGACACCTGGATCAAACCATGACAAGGAGTGAATAGCATACAAGATTTACATAAGCAAATGTAAAAAGAAAACTAAATGTTTCCAATATTTTTAAGCAACACTGTTTTGTTTTATGTTTTTAGATATTAACATGGCAGGGGAACCCAAACCATATAGACCCAAACCTGGAAACAAGAGGCCCCTGTCTGCACTTTATAGGTAAGTAACCAAATTCAATCTCACTATGCATGTGAAAATTTCTTATAGATTTGCAAGACAATGTGATATATATGGCATCAACTCTTTTTTGTTCATATATATATGTATATATATATGTATATATATACACATATATATATATACACCAGGGTAGAAGGGCAGAGCCAAACATATCAGCCCACTTTGTGCATAACAGGATGCAATAGACACCAAAGGGTTAAGGACTAGGCATCTTCCACTGACTTACTTCCTGTCATCAGAACCTACATCTTGATCACCCATTAAATATCAACTCATCAGTGGATTAATCCACTTGTGAAATCAGCACTGATTATACCTCTCAAAAACACCTCCAAGGCTGAGGAAATGGCTTTGTGAGTAAAGAGCTTGCTGTTCAAGCATGAGAACCTGAGTTCAAATCCTCAGTACCCATGTAAATGCCAGGTTTTGTGCAGTACAACTGTTAGCCTGGCACTGAAGAAACAGACATGAGAGGATCTTGTGCATGCTACCTACCCTGTCTAGCCAAACTAGGGAGTTATAGCTTTATTGAGATTCCTGTCTCATAAACATAAGATAGGAAAGCAATGGAGGAAGATGCCTGACATTGACTGCTGATCTCCCACATGTACAAAAAACCCATTTTCATCCTCACACACGTGTCCATACAAACATGTGTGTATACATTTATGCACACATTGTATGCATACTCACGGGCAAAATATAAACACCCCTTAGCTGGAGATAAATCCTTAAACATGTAAGCATTTTGCAAGGACACTTCATATTCAAGTCATCAACATAAACATTCTACAACAAATTTCTCGAAAAAAATTTAACAAAAATAAATGATCTTTTCCAAGCAGTTGAAAGAATACTACTGTTGCTAGGCTATCTTCTACATGCCCTGGGCTGGGAGTGGCTAGCATGCAACCCTACGAGGTAGATGGAGAACTTAGAATTCCACTTCTTAGTGATTTCCGGTGTCCCGTTTACCCTCCATCTACACCTTCAGTCTCTTTTGTCACAAAGTGAATATTCCTCTATTTCACATTTCTCCAGAATGGCACAGTTCTTTTTCTCCAGAGAGACAGACCCAATTCCTTTTGCCTTTTTCCAGGTACATGGTTCTTAGTAAACTCAACACTATTTTATATTCCTCTATCTACTTCAGTCCATCAGTTTCCACACTGGTTTCCAGAATTCCAGGTGGACAGTACAGAATACATTTGACTCCTTCATCACTCTTTCAATACTAATATTAACTTCAGTAAAATTTGGCTGATTGGGGAAGGAAACAAATTTAAACTCATATACTTTCAGTTCTTTAAAATAGCTACTTTAGAAAAAACAATCCTGTTCTTCTGTTAAACCATATGTCTCACTTCATGTACTTCTGTCAATGATTTTTGTATCCTAAGTGCTGACTTTGCATCTCTCAGTAAAATTTCCTTTGTTAGATTGAGCGAGTTGTTCCAGGCTATTGAGATCCCTATCATCCAATTTATTGGGTCCTCTCTTAGATATATATCATTATCCCATCAGAATTTGCAGAGAAAGAGCTAAGAAAAGTGTTAAGCAAGTCTTTCTTTCTTGCCAATATCATTTGGATAAAGGAGAATAAAGTTATATATGTTAAAATGTACGGTATTCTAATAAATACAGAAAGAGTATAAGAAGGCCCTAAACTGTTTTCTGTGTTCACTGCAAAGTAGGATATCTCATTTGTAACCATGCACAGCTTCATTTTACAAACTACAAAATAAAGATCATAAACAAATTACTGATAAGCTCTTTTTTATACTTACCATCCCAGGTCTGCATTGTGTATGACCATCAGAGGTTTTCAATGCTACTATGGAAAAATCTATTATTTTTCTCTCATGGTTTTATATTTTAATGTAGTCAATTTTAAGAAAATATTTTAAGACTGGAGAGAGAGTTCAGCTGGTAGCAGCATGTGCTAAACAAGTATGAGGAACTGAGTGCAACCCAAGCACTTAAGTACAAATCCAAGGTTGACTGTGTGGACTGGGTTCCCGATAGGAAGAAGGCAGGAGCTCACTCATTAGCCAGTCTAACCAAAATGTGGTGCCAACTCCAGGTTCAGTGAGAAACTCTGTCTCAGGGAAATACAATGGAAAAGCAGCAGAGGAGGACATATGATATTTTCCTCTGGCCTCTACACATGTGCACAAGCATCTGCAACATGCATACACCATTCAAAGAAAGAGAGAGAGAAACAGAAAATATTTTATGGGAAAGAGGTAGCAATAGGAAATAATAAGTTTTGCTTCCTGGCCATGATAATTGTCATTGACATAAAGGATCCAAGGTGAAATCATCAACAGAAAGCACTTGTCACTTTGTTCATCCGAGGTAAATGACACTGCTTGAGAAACTGAGCAATGCAAATTATTTTTTGATTAGTTTCACTTTAAATGTATGCATAGAGCTGCACTAATGCAGAGCATTCGAAAACTCTTGTCATCAATTATTAACCAAACAAGCTGGAAATGCTTTCCCTTGTTCTTCTCTCACCAGCTATGTAACACTATTACATAATGATTTTCAGATTTCCCTGTTCCAGGATTGTGGAAGCTCATGACAAGAAACAAATGTCTTCCTAACTGGGACTTCTCTATTACCAATTTATGTTGAATTAAAAATTCAAAAGTATCAGAAACATAGCTTCATTTAAACTTTCTGTATGGTAAGCAAATTATATTAGTGTGGAAATACACGTTTATCTTATTTTCGTCTATTGAAGTACATTAATGCTGAAGTACACTGAAATTGAAAGACAGGAGCAAAGGAAATGAGGCAATGAATGTGCAGCTGATAAAACCCTGTTATGCACATTTTTACATTCTTATATAAGCTGCATAATACTTTGTTTTTCTGTGGAAAACAGTTTCCATGGCCATTACTCATCTGTTCATTCTGGAACTCTGCAAAGGTGGAATTATATGCCTTGCTATATAAATGAGAAGTCTAAGTTTCCAAGACAATAAAGGATTTCTTCATAGAAAGATAGCAAGATAATTAACTCCCGGCTAGTCTTTAGCTCTCAAGTCTGACACATTCCTGCTAGTAGATCACAGCTCATGACATGCACTTACCTAAACAATATAAAACAATATACCTAAGCTATATAAAACAAAGCTTTGACATTCCCCGAGAGCAGTAATCTGTGTATGAACGCCATGCCAGGTTCTTCTAAGAATGACGTGCCTACCTGTGCGATGAGGGATCCTGGGCTGCTGGTTGTTTATCCAGCACCATGATTTCATCATTAGTTTTTGTTTCTTTTCTTTTTTTTCCAGTTATGGAGTTTAACATAGCATTTACTAATGCTCTCTTTTCATTTTTTTTCAAAGTTTGAGGCAGGATGTCACTAAGTTTTCCAGACAACTTAAACTCATGATCCTCCTGCCACTGCTTTCTGAATAGCTAGGACCACAGGCCTGTACCACCAGGGCCAGCTATGATTTTCCTATGAATAAAAACTATGTAATGAAGCATTGAGATGAAAGAATCTGCTGAATTTGGCAAATAGGGTCACAGCATAGAAGGGGTATAGTCTGTATTTTCCTATACTCTTTGAATCTGTGTATCTATTTTCATTATCTTAAATGAATACCTATGAGTTACACTTGTTCATTCATTCATCATTCATTCACTGAAGACTTATTTAACTGAAACCAACAATGGCCTAGGAACTATTAGCACAGAAGACATAAAACAAACTGCAGGGTAAGGAAAGAGAATAATGAAATAAAAGAACATTGTGCGTATAGTTAAAAGCAGTTCCTAATTTATTTTCTGCTCTAAACTGCTAAGTCTCTGTAACTACATTCTGTTGGGCCCTCTGCAGTTGCTCTATAGTCTGTCAGATCTTCTCCTTCTCCTCCTCTTTATCACCACCATCTACCACAATCTGGTATTCACATGGAATGGCCACAGAGACCTAGGATTGATTCCTTTAAAGGGATATTCAGATTAGTGAAACAACTTATTTGAGTTTATATCATGTGCTTAATATACATGGTCAACATAGAAGATGCAAAAACAAAACACAATGTAATTCAAAATTCATACTTGCATGCACAACTTGGAAGTATAAATTAATGGGAACAACCCAAGTATTTGCAAGACTTCCATAAGAAAATACATGAGAGCATTATCCATTCTGTCTAAATGAAAGGAAGTGAAGTGTCTGGAAGTGGTAATAAGACTGTAGTTGAGCTGCCTCTATAAATGTATGGACAGAGGGGAAGAAGGGATATTTGGAGAGAAGACATCTACAGAGGGAGCAGAGCTAAGATGGACACATGGTGGAGAATAGGCATGCTCTGGCATTGCGGGCTGTTAGTGCCCTTACATTAGGGAGATAGATTTTATTCTTCAGACAACATGGAATCATCTGAATGTGGTAACTGAATAAAGGTGGGATGTGAGGGAGAGGGACAGTCACAGATATCTTAGGTTTCTCACTTTGGCAAATAGGAAATGATCACACGAGTTGGACAAAAGAAACAGAAAATACATGATAAGCACTGAAGCCTCAGGTGTAAAGTCAGACACTGGAAGGAACCAAAAATAAATGACTTCAGTCCTGAACATGAATTTATAAAGACAAGCAATTCATTAAAATAGCCCTGGCAATAAAAATGTCTCCCATTAGAGTCTGTTTTGTAAATGAAACATAATTAATCATTTCTGAAGATTTCATAAATATTGGACCTAGTCCTAATGGTGAATAGCTAATCCATTCTGCAGGGAAAATATTGTAACTTTTAATAAATTGCTCCTTCAAATGCTCTGTGTACACTACAAAGTGTCTATGGTATGCTAAAATTATAATTCTCCCTCAGGAAATAAGTTTTCCAGCATGCTAAGTTCCAATTAATTCTAAATAATTGGCAAATGAGAATAATTGTGTGATGGCTTTGCTTCTGCTTGTAAAGCAGGCAGACCTTTCTGACTAGGGTAAAACTAACAAAGATACCAGAGGACAAAAGCACTGTTCATCAGAGCTAAACAGATGTATGTTTTCCTTTAAGTAGACACAACTTTCTCAACTACTCGGAAGACAGATCAGGAAGACACAAGTACATAGTTTCATTCCCTTAGTTTTATAGAGGTTAATGGGTAACGTTTTCACCGACCATAGAAATGATCTCTGAAAGTATACTCTTAGGGTAACATTTTCAAATACCATTTGGGAGCCATCACACAACTGACTTGTACAGTACACTTCTAACTCTAGAGCAGACCATGGGAATCAAGACTGTGTGGATGAATTCAAGGTTTCTTACAACTGTAAAATCATAGTTTGAAGCTATGTAAATCACCATTTTCAGGTCATCTGCATCTGGTGGAAGTCTTGAATGTGAGCAAAAGTAACTTTGATTGCCAAGTAAAGTGATTGCAACAAATATCTATGGGGTTGTACTTTCCCCTCCATCCTCAAAAGTTCTGAAATCCTACATAGTGGCTCCGACAGAGCTCAAGGAAAAGAATCTGTATGAAAACAGCATATCCTAACACCTTGAAAATAGACATCATAGTAATTGAAGCTCAATTCTCCATCTAATTCTAAATAAGATAAAGTCAATATGGAAAAAACATTTCTGGGATCATTTTGTTGTCTTTCTCAGTTTGCTGAGAAATGATCACCAAGTAGTTGTTGATTATTGTATTTATTTTTGCTTCCTTTTATAATTTAAGGATGATAATACCTTCACCCTCAGAGCTTTAATATTTCCATTGTTGAGGCCTCTCTGCTCTGGCAAAGGCTTTCTCCAATTCTACTTCTGTAGCCAAAGTATATTTACTGGAAGCCAGCTCTGAATGGGCTACCTGGCTGTCAAAATGGTCCATGGAGAGGGAAATGTTGTCTATTGCCCCTCCCCTAATACCTCTGTGTTTCTAAAATAGTTAGGAGCCAAATGCTGACCTCCCTACTTGGTTTGCTTTGAAAGTATAGTTTTGCTGGGTCTGTGTAGAAATTGTAGCCATTGTATTTCAAATCCAATTATCATATAGAACCAAATTACTGCACCATCATTGCTAAAATCCATAAATGAAAATAACATAAAGAAGTACATACTTCTAAAAGCTCATGGCTGAATATCCATATATCTGAGTACTTGGATAATTCTCTCAAATTCAGTTTCCAAATAAATGTTGACATTATTTTATGTCAGAACTGGTTCCAAACATTCACATTATTGATAGTTTAAAATTATGTGAACATTTTATATCAATAGGGTCAAATGATGATAGATAGGTGAGGCACCTGAAACAATCATAGTGGGTTTGGCTTGATTTTTTTTTGTTCACCATGAAGGGATAAATAAGTTTCTTGAAAGGGTATATTAAGAGGCTTGGAACTGTTATAGAGCCTCAATAATGTTAGTTATGCTTTTATTATAATTATTTTTATTCAATGAAGACAGTACAGTAAAATATTAAAGATACTATTTTAATTAAGCAATTAGCTATGGTAATGTGCTAAAAATCCACAGTAAACTAAATTGGTTAATGTTTTCTAAGACTTGCTTAAAAAGCTTTTGGTTTTCCAAAAATTCTTTTACTGAAAGCATGCCCTCATCATTTAATACCAATCAAATATAAGTTATATACCTTTTTATTGAAAGTGTTTAAAGAAGTGCTGACACAATACCCACAGAAATAGTTCTGCTGCAGGCGATTCCTTGCTAAGTTAAAGAATGGCCTCTTTGCAGTTTGCAGATAGATTTTAATGCATAAATATCCATGATTATCTTCTTGCCATGGAGCAAGAAATGGTTGAGGTAGAGGGGATGTGATAGCGCAATTCCTTAGAAGAGGGAACCCTCTTTGTGCTTAATGTGATTAGAAATGCTAACTTCTAGTTATTTCATTAGAGGTATTTTATTAAATAAATCAAAAGCACAAAACTATGAAACCCATGTTAAAATATAAAAGTATATATATATATATATATATATATATATATATATAGAGAGAGAGAGAGAGAGAGAGAGAGAGAGACTAAAGAAAAGGTCAGGAGGCAGAAGAATCAGGGAAAGGATTAATCATATGAAAAAAAAACTTTGTACAGTGACAAAGGACTATATGGGAGCACCTTCCTGGTGACATTTATGACAGTCAATGCTAAAAAAAAAGAAGCATAATGTCTATTGTAACCATGTAGTAAGTGCTTAAATATGTAAAAAGACTTTTCTTTTTCTTACTAATCTAGGCTGGCAGAAACTTGTTCCTTAGGATCTTATACAAAATCATCTAAATACAACAGTAGCATTTGCACACCACACACACACACACACACACACACACACACACACACACACACACACACAATTCCAAGGACCAATAGTCATAAAATAAGTCATCCAGGATTCCTTTATACTTTTCCTAAGGCAATACTTTGGTGAATTTACCATGAAATAAAATTATAAGAATGGTATTACAGATAGTTGTAACTTTAGAGTTATCCTGAATTCAAGTTGCCTACAAAGATGCATACTTAGAGCAGACAGAACATAAGAGTGGACTGCCAGCCCCTCAACTGGATTGTCCCATGTATCCCTCAAGACAGAAGGAAAAGACCAGGCTTGGATATCTACAACCTTTTATATAGTGATCACGGAACCTGCTACTCTATCCACTGGCTTTGAGGTAGGAAAAAGTGGAAAAGGAATGGTAAACCAACTAGGACATACAAGGGGTTGAAATTTTCTTTCATCCTTGCAGTTAGAAGGTATAAAAGAAGATATGGGGCTGATTTCACTTTAGTGACTGAAGCTTATCTTGAATGAGTTCTTTTCTTTCAATAACGTTTCTGCTAAAGCAAGATCTCACGCTATATAGCTCTTTATACAAAGTGTCCCTGGCATCTCACCCTGTGTTATTCTTGGATTACTTTAAGAGGTATAAAGCTCATAACACAGAATTGTCCCCCTAACAAGAAGAAAGGTGCTTTCCAAAGAGCAATTTTCATTCCTTGATCATAAGTTACAAAATCTTCATTATCAGTGCTAATTTCACTTGCATGTATCATTTTTGCTGCATTTCACTGTCTTTCGATATAGTGACCTTCGACAGTTGAGACTCTTGAAGTGTACTTTGTCTCTACATCATAACAATTAGCCCCCTGACTACAGGATGTCCATCACAAGGCAAAATCATTTATCTATCTTGCAAAGGCCCAAACTCTTAATAGTTCTAGTGTTGCTCAAAAGTTCAAGTTCAAACTCTTCTCTGAGACTCATGACCAATTCCTGAGTGTGAGTCCCTGTAACATCAAATCCAGGATCACATGGCTGACTCTCATGGCCACCCCAGCACTAACTGTGGCCAGGTTTCCTTGGCCCATGGCTACAGCAGTCTCTGGATGCTTAGAGATAATTTTCTTTAGGAGGTCCTGTGTGAGCAAGGTTACCCTGGAAATCTATTCTAAAAGCAGTCTTTTATAATGAATTTATATTTTTATGTCCCTGAGCCTATGATGGGTAGGGTTTGGACAATTCCTGAGATCCATTCAAGGCATATGTCCTTCTGACTCAGTGCAAAGTTCTTGGCTTTATTATATGGTGCTAATCTCTTTAGCAATAACACATTTCTTGGACCCAAGCTTACTCTTACAAATTTTCTAGCTAAGTGTTAAGCTTTTAAATCCTGGCACTCTGTTTTTTGCTAACAGATCTCACTGTAGCTAAACTGCAGACAGTAATGTCAACCAAATGTTATGCTACCTTGATTCTTTTTGCCATCAAACTTAAGTAGCCTTTGACTTTAAATTAGCCTTTCCTTTCTCATAAAGTCTAAAGGCACAAACAAAATGTAGACAAGTTATCTGCCAAACATATAAAAATGGCCTGTGGTCCAGTTCCCAATAGAGTCCTTTTCTCATCTGAAAGTTCATAAACACATTTTTTAACTTTCTACATTCCTATCAGCATTCTAATATTTGAGCACTCAACAGAATCTCCCATTAATCTCTGCTTATAATATTTTAGTGCTTCTTGGTCCCACATCTTTAAACTTTTCCAAATTTCTCCCACAAACCAGTTCCAAAGTGTTCTGAACCACAGTCAGCCACAGCAACATCTGCACTTCTTTCACAAATATATCTAAGAGACATAATTTAAAAGGAGGAACGGCTTGCTTGAGTTTATAGTTTGGGAGGTTTGTCTATATAACAGCTGACTCTATTCACTGAGCTTGTCGCTAGATCATGATGGCCCTGTTAGAACAGTTGACCATGTGGTGGTGAGGAATCATATAGAACCAGGGTAAGAGATCTGTGACAAGGTATACACTTCAAAGGCACATGTGTAATGACCTATTCCCTCTAGTCAGGCCCCATTTCTTAGTTTATACCACCACCCTTTTCTGCCATGTAATCATTAGTCTATCAATGGATTAGTTCCTTGAATAATTCATAGTTCTCTTGATCTAAGAGCTTCCCAAAAAACCACACCTCTGCCTTTAACAGAAGCCTTTGGAAGTCACTTCATGCCTAAACTGTAAAGAAGAGAGAGAGAGAGAAAGAGAGAGTGAGAGAGAGAGAGAGAGAAAGAGACTAAATGATAGATGATCCTACCTCTCTTGATGCTTTTATTTCAAAGGGAAGACTATAGTTCATAAGTAAAACACCCTGAATCATATAAAACTGACAACTGATAGTCTAGTCTTTGAAAGAACACACACACACACACACACACATGAAAAAAATTACTAAAATAAAGTTTTCTAAAATATGCTGTGATGGCTAAATTTATTGTCAATTTGACCTATTTAATAACCTACAATAATCTTGGGTGAATCTCTGAGTTTGCCCACAGAAAGGATTGACAAAAGGAGGAGGTCCCTTCTTCAGAGTGAGCCCTTCCCCCAGTGGGTGGGCCTTCAAAGGGGACTTAATATAAGGAAGCTTGAGGGGAAGGGAAGCTCTTCCCCCCCCACTCCCCCTCCCAGTTGCTGGGGCTTGTTCATGATTTGCACTCGCACCCTGCTCTCCTACCCTTCTTGGACATCAGAACCCAGTTTCTTCGGCCTGACATTGTGGACTAAAGAGCAGCCACTCCTCAGGGGCCATCAGGCCTTCAGTGCTGGATTGGGACTGCTGAGACCTCCAGAACAGCTACTGCCTCCTTCACCCCTGGGCCTGCAGACTGCTATTGTTAGACTGTCATAAGCTACCCCAGTAAATTCCCTTTTAATACAATCTGTTCTATCAACTCTTCCCTTTAGAGAATCCTGACTCAAAAATGTATTAAAACAAAAGGGGAAGAAGAGAAATCTCTTATCTGTAACAGAATTAATCCTCTATATTCAATTTGTACCTCTTCTTAGCAGCATGAGAAAACTAACATTTTGAGTAAGCAGCTTACCAGGACATCTCAGAGCTGGAGTTTGGGACCTACTTTCCCTACTCTCAGTTCTAAAATCATTGTGCATTTATCTTCTTACATCATTGAGTTCTTAAGGTTTGATCCTATGTTAAAAAGAAACTAGAAGGAAAAGTGCAACTTGAGGACTAGCTTGTACAATATTAATGGAAAGTTTTCCTTATCATCCTACTCCTGAAACAGTTGGAAATCCTTGACAACCTTCCTGATGGCTCCTTAAAACCAGGAACCAGAAGATGTCCAGGTTTCTCCAGTAATATTCTTATAATTCATCTGTGAGGCTTTGGAAGTACATTGTTTATCTTATACCAATTAAGAGTATAGTGAAAGTGGGGAAGAATGTTTAAGCCTATTTAAAATGAAGAGAAGATAAAAGAAAAACTATTAACAATACAGTGAATGTGATTGAAGCAATGATAAACTATTAACAATACAGATGAATGTGATTGGAGCAATGGTAAACCATTAACAATACAGAGGAATGTGATTGGAGCAATGGTAAACCATTAACAATAGAGACGAATGTGATTGGAGCAATGATAAACCATTAACAATACAGAGGAATGTGATTGGAGCAATGGTAAACCATTAACAATACAGAGGAATGTGATTGGAGCAATGGTAAACCATTAACAATAGAGATGAATGTGATTGGAGCAATGATGAACCATTAACAATACAGATGAATGTGTTTGGAGCAATGGTAAACCATTAACAATACAGAGGAATGTGATTGGAGCAATGGTAAACCATTAACAATAGAGACGAATGTGATTGGAGCAATGATAAACCATTAACAATAGAGATGAATGTGATTGGAGCAATGATGAACCATTAACAATACAGAGGAATGTGATTGGAGCAATGGTAAACCATTAACAATACAGAGGAATGTGATTGGAGCAATGATAAACCAAACAGCTTTGTCCTCTAAAGTCTTCTCTCACCCTTATAATATTGATGAGTTTTTTAAGCATGTTAATCATTTTTATAAAATTAGATAATTCTATTCTTTTTACATTTTGTCTTGGTCAATTAAGTTTTAAAATACTTCTCAGAGGCTAATATTAAATGGTAGGTTATAAAGTTTTTTAATGTTAATTAGGAACAAGTTCTGAGCAGTAGAAATGCAATGTTTATAGCAATATTAGCTTTGATTGGTTTTAAATGTATTAATTAGAAAAAGCCCATAATTTCCTTGTAAAAACACAAACTAACTGGCTTTTCTTTAATTTTCTGATTGAGTTATAAGTGCTAGAAATGAACCTAGAAGTGCCTTCCTAATTCATACTCAGAAAGAAGGCACAGGGGCAGCCTGTAAGACGAATGCTTCACACACAAAAATACATTCTTTGAAAATTCACTGGTTATCAAATTTTAAAAATTTCTTCCTACTAGAATGAAAATGTGATTTGTGTTTCATTTTATTGGCATTTCTACATTTCAAAACATTCTGCAGTCTTCATCTAAGCTCAGAAGTGGTATCTATTTTCCTTGTATTCTGTATGGGAGAATCACAGGGCAGGTGTTATTTATACTAAGCACATTACATAGAGAATGACCCTAAGATGCCTCAGAGCTTGTATTTTAGTAATTGCTTGAAGTCTTCCTTTTTAAGGGGAAGATTACTTCTAGTGTCAGTGTCAGCTGGTCTTGAAAAGCCTCCAGTGATCACCCAAACAAGCAGTGGGCTGGAAGTCAGGAACTCTGCAACCAAGTGTGTATCTGCTGTTGGCCATGAACAATAGCCAGAAGTTTAAAAGCCATCCAACCTATTTTCAAATAATTGTCTGACACTTTCATACATGTAGACAACATAATATTCCATCATAAATGAGAGAGGTGCTCATGAGCTTCCATATCTCCCAAAGTAGCTGTTAATGGCTAGGGGAGGAAGAGTCGTGTCCTCCAGTGGAGTAGCCACTGGAGGATTCCTTATCCTATAGGAAATAACCTCACACTTATAATCATTCAAGGGAACCTAATTTAACTTACTGGGTCAAAAAAATAAGAAAACCTGTTTTAAAGTAAAGGTGGGTCAAAAACACTTCCAACTCTTTTAAGGCAAAGTTCCTCACAGTAAAATAAAGGTGTCATAATATATTTCTTAGTTTATTCTCATTTTTGATTTTCTGAGGTTATGTTTATTCTCCATTCTAGAAGCTAAAGTCAGACTTCTATATTTCTATGTGGTTTCTTCATTTCTACATTCAAACTCATGCAGTGCCTAAAATATTCATATCCTCTGATTAAATAATTATAAATATCAAAATATATTTCATATATAATATATTTTGATATATACATATAGGGTTATAATAGATAAACCTATATATATATGATTATAATAGATAATCCTAACAATTTGTGTGAGTGTGTGGATGTTCACATGTATTTAGGCAAACAGGTGTGCAGGTACATGTGTAAGTGTGTACACATGCATGTAGAGGGCAGATATTAACGCCAACTTCTTCAATCAATCTTCAACTTATTTTTTTTGAGATAGTGTCTCCCAACTTGGAGTACACCAATTAAAGTAGACAAGTTAGCCAGTAAGCCCCAGGGATTCTCCTGTCTCAGGTTACTTAGCACTGGGATTTCAGGCACATCCTGCCACGCATGGCTTTTATGTGGTTATTGGAGAGCCAAACTGGTGTCCTCATGTGTGTATGCTAAACACTTTGCCAATAGAGCCCTCTCCCTAGCTCCTAACTGTTTGCTATTCTTTTTTATTTGTACATAAGTCTGTGGTGTACATGACTGTGTATACTTGTATTCATGCGTGGGGATGTGTGTGCGCAGGTGCATGTGCACAAGTTGCTGCTTAAGGAGGTCAGAGGTTGATGTCAGGTGTTTTCTTCAATATATCTTCTTTTTATTTTACTGAATCAGGGTCTCTCACTTGAACTCAAAGCTCTGCAATTTGACTAGTCTAGCTACCCAGCTTCCCTGGGGAATCCTGTCTCTGCCTCTGAAATAGTGGGATTGCAGGCAGAACACCACACCCACCCAGCGTGTATGTAGGGGCTAAATATTCAGACTCCATTTCTTATGCTTATGTGGCAAGTGCTTTACAGTTGAGTCACCCCCAAAGCTCCATCCTAAATATTTTTATAATGTAAAAGATATGAAACTATTCCCAAGATGTTCTTTGTAGTTTTTTTTATAAAAGCAATCTAATATGATCCAACAAGAATATAAAATAATAATGTGTCTGTTTATTATATTAAATGGGTTTCTCAAAAATATTTGGAGGCACCTGGAAAAAGATTTAGAATTGGATTGAATAAACAACAAGAAAAAACATATAAATATCATGAATAAGCCTATTTACTAAACAAAGCATAAGTGAAGATAAATGTAACAAAATATTAACTGTGATTTTCTTTGGATGATGTTTCTCTTCTAATGTCATTACCTAATGCAAATCTTTCTTTGTGAGACATTTATAACAAAGAGTTTTATTTCAAAAGCTTACTTTTACAGTAGCACATGATAGACATCATACAAAAGCATTCAGGCCGGCAACAATGTGAATTTTTTTTATACTTGATATAACCCTGCATCTCCTCCAGTCACCACAGTTATTAGAAAGTTCATTTTCTCTAAGGGCAACTTCATTAACTTTATTCACATGTTTCAGTGCCAGCCTGCAGCCCATGTGGAGACAGTCAGTGCCATAAGTGGCGTGGCAGCTAGCTAGAGGAAGGACAGGAAGAGGCTCTCAGCATGAAGGAGGGTAAAGGGAAAGCAGTTTGCCATCCCACCTTCAAAAATAAAAATAAGCCAAAATGATGAGTCTCTAAGTGGTTCGATAAAATAAGTGGACTCGCTGGAAAGCTGAGCTTCACGTTGATGTGGCAGTGTGAATGGTCCACTTGAATAGTTCTTTCTGTTCCTCATGGTGTTAAGTTGGCCACCACAAGTCACATCCGGTACAGCAGTCATGTTGGAGGACAGCTGTGCTAGCCGAGTATCATCCTTCTCATGGCCATTTCCTTTGGTGACCAAAGGCTTTGTCACATCATGGTGATCTAAAAGCATCCAGTGTTGCTGTATGGTGACTAACATCAAGGATGAGAAAGGAATCTGGGAATGGTGGCACACTAGAATCACAAGTTCTGAAATGTCACATCTGACACAGAATCACAAAGACTGAGACTTCATTCACCTCCTGATATGTGGAGGGAAGAAAATGATGATGTCTAGACTGTTTAACAGACATGTCTTCACTGTTTTAGTGGTACGAGTCTGGATGTCTGAAGTTGTAAGTGAGTGAGCTAGGGAAGGGCTTCAGGTTCGGATGGTGTTGTGGTCAGCTTCCTAGTTGCTGCGCAGAAAGAACCCAAACAAAAGCGGCTTGTAGAGGAATGGGTTTATTTGGCATATGGACTTGAAGGGAACTCCATCAAGGCAGGGAAAATGATGGCATGAGCAGAGGGCTGGACATCATCTCTACCACAGCACTGGAAACAGCGGCAGGAAGGTGTGCCAAACACTGGCAAGGGGGAGCTGGCTTATAACCCCATAAGCCCTTTCCCAACAACACAGCTCTAGCAAGATTGTAATTCCAAACTGCCATCAGCTGAGGATAGATCATTGAGAACACATTCATTTGTTTGTGGGGGACACCTGGATCAAACCATGATAACTGGGGTCGGCTGGAAAGCATGATAAACACGTTCAGTTTTGGGTTGGGTTAAAGTTGAGAGGAAGTGAAAAGAGTAGGAAGATGGTATCCAATCTAGACTTCAGGAAAGCAGTCTGGACTGCATGTGTATAATTGTGAGTCAAGAGTATATTAATGAAGGTCGAATGCTTGAGGATGGATGAGAAGAGCAAGGGCTGTTTAATAAAGAGAGTTCCACAAAAACTAGAACTCTTAATATTTAAAAACAGGAACCAGCAAATGACTGCAAAGAAGCAATTAATGAGGTAGTTTGAGTGGTATTAATCCAGGGGTAAAGGGTTTTCAGTCAGAGTCACTTGGTTCAATTGCTCTTCAAAATTCATGTTGTCTTATAATTCACCATGGACTCAACATTGTGGAAACTATTAGAGACTCTGAAATGAACAAACAAGACTTTATATCCACCAGGTTTAGGGTCATGGCTTAATTCTGCAGGTTAACGCACTTAATAGCAATAAAAAGGATGGGACCTGGAGTTATGAACACACATGCTTTAAGAGAGCTACAGCTGCAGGGAGATTGGTAATCTATTGTAAATCCACAGCACATCCCTGGCAGTTAAGGGGAGCTTCCACTACAGTCCAGGAGTAGGAGGCACTGACAGTTTGATCAGTGTGAGGATGTTAATTCAGATCATCAGACTCAAATTTCAGGATTGGATTTATTCAAGTGCCAGATTTTAGGGTTTTTCAGAATGTGGGAATTTGCAAGCTTGGTTAGAGCCAGGTTAAAGGAAGGATTTTGCAAGACAGAACTTAGACAGATTAACCCACAGAACAATGATGTCATGAGAAAGAACAGAACCTCATTTAAGCAAAATATTGATTTTGTTCCTCAAAACGATATCAAAATCATCATGGTCCAAGTGAGCCTTACTTATTGTCAGAAGAGAACAGGAGAGATTGGATGTAAATGTAGGACCTGTAGAGGGTAAGAAAGTCAGGGGAGCCAGTGAGCAGTGCAGGAAGAGGAAGTGAAGGAGACAGACATGGAAAGACAAAAATCAATCACTCATTTTACCTCCTACTGTGTACTGAGGACTCAGACTTAATCAATTATCACCATTCATCCATGGCATAACTTAAAGAACTGATAACAAAAGGACTATAAAGAATTTCATTGACACATATCTTCAAGTGGAGAAAAAAAAGATAAAATGCCCAAATAGCACCAGAAATCTGCAGAGAACTGAGGATTCATTACTGAAACTGAATAACTCAGTCCCAGATGGAGTTTCTCTGTAAGACTTAACAGCCATTAGCAAGCAACTGAATAAGACATTTGAAAGAGATCTCAGAGAAGCCACCTGCTACTTTTCTATGCATCTCCCTCATTGCACAATTGTGGAACTTAGATGAGAAAATCTCCCTACATGAAAGCAATTGAGCTTAAAGGTATTTATTTTCAGAAAGTTAGTTCTCTTAATTTAATAGAGCTGTCTGCAGGGCTGTGCACCTTCCTTCCGGTGTGGAATAGTGAGTTTAATCATGTGGACACACTGGAGAAAGGATGAGATCTCACGCTGCCTTGGGCAAATGCTGCCACCAACACCACGGACACGACAGCAGAGCTGTCATGGGAAGTGGGACAAGGCTCCCAGGAGAATCAGACAAGGGTTAATGATTTTTCTTGCTGAAAAGTGCTTCCAAATCTTTTGACTCCTTTCTTACTGTAGTCCCATCCTCCCAGCAGAGTTATGAAAGAACATCACAGCCTGTCTAAGGATATGAGCCCTGCAGACTCAATTTCCAATGTGGCAAAAGTCATGGCTGTGCGTGTCAAACTGCACAGAGACTCGTCACTGATCCTGCAGCCATCCATTAATCTATCCCTGAGGATACTGGTGCAGCTGGTGATAACTGCTAATGAAGCTTACTGATGGGGCCTGATCGTCGCCCTCAGCAGAGGTTTCAATTGGCCATGAAAGCCCTTGAAAATGGTATCATAGGAAAGAGGAAACGCTACTTTTATTCCAAAGAAATAGAATCCACTCTAGGCATATCTCAACACAGAAATGAATAAGCCTGGTTCTCCTTGAAATTGCAGATGAATTTGGAATTTTTAATGGTCCACTAATAAATACAGGAAACAGCCCAAATACATGACAATATTAAGACTTACAGTATGCCTGCACCAGCATCCCATTCTTGCTTTTCTAGATTTAAGGACGAAGGAAAGATAATCCTTTCTGTTTTGTCATTTGTAAAACAGAAATGAGTATGATAGCAACCTCTCAAGAGATTTCTAAGGATTAAATATGTTAAAATTCTTAATATTCAGTTAAAATGCTCACTATCATGCATGAGATATCATGCAGAATAATATTTTTCACACTGACTTAGAGTTTTACTAAATCCCTACTGGAATTTGTACCTTTTCATTTCTTTTGTAGATCTGAGTAAATTTCTGTACCTTCTGTTAGTACAAAGTGGAAAAACACACAGTTGGGCATCGTTCTTTTCCTTTCTTTCTTACTGTTGTGGCAAAGGTTAATTACAGTCCTCAACCCAGAACCAGGGCAGGTTTTAGAATTCTTGTCAACACATAGTTCCCAGCAGCCATCAGCAGTAGCCAAAGTTGACATGACAATTACAACTTGTTTGACCTATCAGCCCCAGAGCACAGAAGGTCTGAAGGAAATGGTTGCTCCCCTTCTCAGCCTCCTTGGACTATCCCTTCACTGCCTGGGGCCTTTTTTGGCCACAAGTGTCTGAATGTTGTTGATTGAACATCATTACACAAAAAATAATCCTTTTGATCCATTTCAGCACTATGTCTTTGTAAGTAGCTGTCCCAATGTGAATGTAAAGTGTTTGAACAATTGATCCCCAGCAAAGCAGTTCTATTTGGAAACTTTATGACATGGAGTCTTGCTAGAGGAAGTGTGTCACTGGGGGTAAGCCTGGGAGTGTTTCAGCCTCTCGGTGATTATCAATTTACTGTCCTGTCCCCTGTCCCCTCTCCTCTCTCCTCCCTTCCTCCTCTTCCTTTTCCCCTCTCTCTCTCTCTCTCTCTCTCTCTCTCTCTCTCTCTCTCTCTCGCTCACTCGCTCTCTTGCATGTGTGCGCAAAGATGTTAGCCTACAAAACAAACACCATTGTCTGTATGGACAGAGGTGAGGAAGTCAGTAGCTCCACTCTGCTATCCAAGGAAGCTTCTACTTTTGTAAGGAGCCTCTTGACCCCCCC
>PVHP010023060.1:0-27774 GCA_004024765.1 Zapus hudsonius
ATGCATTGCCCCAGGGTCCTTCTTCCCAAGTACAATTAGAGTATTGGTCACCAGCCACCACCAAGCCTTCTGTCTTAGTCCATATTCTTTGACTTTACCAGAACCCCGAAGTTGGGTGATTTCAAAGAATGAAGGCTTATTATGGCTCCCAGTGCCGGAGAGGGAGGAGGTCTATAACATAAGCCTGGATCCTAGCAGGTGCCTCCTGTGGCTTCACTGTGTGGCAGACAGGGATTGGGCAAGAAGGCATGTGAAAGGGAGAGAAAGGGAGTCACATCACCTGGATTCATTTGTGGCTTGGCTTCCATGACCTAAACTCCTTCCCTTAATCCTCTGTCCCCCCTCCCCACTCCAACCCACCACAGCAACATTGTGTAATTAAGATCCCAACCCAACTGGGGGAACTCACTTAAGTCTAATACTGCTTTCTTATTTTTGTTTCTTTGTCTCTTAGCCTATTTGTTTTCCAGCAAGTTTCTTCATTAAGAATTACAAACAGATTCCTTCACAGACTGGGGTAAGATAAGAAATCCCTTGCTGCCTTCTCTTCAATGGGGATGTTATTCACAATAAGGGAGAGTATAACTTTACCAGTAGGGAATGTCCATTTGTCTGAAAGAGCTCAGTCCCCATCTACCATCTTACACATTGTGACATTGGGTTATTCAACACGCTGAATTATAATCTAATATTATCTTCAAAAATACTTTAGTGAGAAGCCGGGCATGGCGGCGCACGCCTTTAATCCCAGCACTCGGGAGGCAGAGGTAGGAGGATCACCGTGAGTTCAAGGCCAGCCTGAGACTACAGAGTGAATTCCAGGTCAGCCTGGACTAGAGCGAGACCCCACCTCGAAAAACAAACAAACAAACAAAAATACTTTAGTGAGAAACTAAAGGAGATTCATAAAGAGATGTTAGTCAAATGCCATGCCAGGCCCTTTCAACTGCAAAGAAACCAAGTCAGGTAGCATAAAGTTCATGCTAACCCTGTACATTTCTAAACTCTCTCAGTCAAGGCTATCAACAGAGAAATGCCAAACAGTTACTAGTAGGTTTTCTCTCCCAGATCCCTGAACCTCTCATAAACTCACTCATTTATCTCTAGCGAAGTCAGTTCACTCAGAATGTAGCTGAACAAGGGAGCCAGTCCACATGTATTTTCCCAACAAGGCATAAATCCTGTGGTAAGAAAGAAGAGTACTACTCCATTCTCTGAACACACCTGTGCAAGCATGTGAGCATGAACCCACACACAAACCAATGTAAGTAACCAAGAATTAGAATATGCAGATAGCTAGGGAGATCTGGGTTTTGACCTCGGGTTTTCGATGCCCTACCTTGATAGTATTAGATTAATATCATATCCATATTTAAAGCGATTTGGCACCCTTCTCTATTACCTTTGAGCTAGGGAGGCTTCTAGGCTCCGGGTCATCCTGGCTGGGCTGAAATTCTCACTGCCCATATCCATTTAGAGCTTTATGCTTTCACACTATCTGTGGCTAAAGAACAACGGTCTATAGTTGGGCGAAGTCCTAAGAACCTGGGGTGCAGCCTCCCCAAGCTTCCAGAAGATGAGGCCCTTGCCTCCAGTGTCATCAGACACTTTAAGGTGACTTCTGCTCTAAATTTATCTTCCCTGCCTTCCTCCCCGTCTCCCTCTATCCCATATCCTTCAAGGGAGAAACCTTAGCAGATTCCATGAATAAGGTCAGCAGTTAACCAAACACAAGCTGGGAAAAGAAATGGCTTGCAAGCAACTTCTGCAATAACTGAAATCTTTGTGAAAGCCAGGGCATAAAAACACTGCTTACTTTAGGAGAACAGATGTGAGGAAGGGAGAAAATGAGAGAAAACCCAGAACTAACTCTATTTCTCAAAAAGTATCAGACACACTAATATAATGTCATTAAACCTTTCAATAAGTTTGTGACAACGGACTGTAGCCTCTGTTGCTATCTATGAAATGTATCCCACGGACTCATGTTTTGAGTGTTGGTCACCATCTGGTGGTCTTGCTATATAGTAGGTTGTGGAAACTGTAGGAGGAAGTAGGTCACTAGGGGGAGACTGTTAAGGTTATATTAGATCTCTAGTCTGCTCCTCTTGCTCTGATTCCTGGCCCACCGTGACGTGACCTGTTCCCACCATGGTGGGCTGAAAAATTCTGGAATCATTCTAAGCCAGAAGGAATTCTTCCTCTCTTAACTTGTTTCTGCCTGGCATTTGGTTATAGCAACACAAAATCTTATCCAATTTTCAGATGAAAAAGCTGTTACCTCGAAGCTTTAAGTAACTAAACTAAAACAACCCAACCCATGAGCAGCCATGACAATTTCAAGTTCAAAATCTGGCTTACTTCAAACCTATGCTCTTTCCAGAGCTCTAGAGTTGGGGACGTTAATAGAAAGAGCAACGGGATAAAGCATAGCATAGGGTATGATTAGTGGCATAAGCCAACAAGTCCCCTGTGAGATAGAGCAAGATTCTGTCACCTGGAGACTCTAGACAAGGATTGTTCCCAGTGTGGAGAAAAAGGAAGAGCGGGAAATGAAAACCAGAAATGCCAAATGGGGATGTTTAGAGCAGAAGGTGTCCTTGGACTTGGGTTCTGGGTCTCCCATTTGCCACCGTGAGCCACTCTACCTGCTCAAAAGGCAAAACCTGCTTTTGAGCAAAATTCTTGGGCTGAGATTTTGTTGTAATGGATCCCAAATGAAAACCCTTGTCTTCTTCATGAGACAATCTCCTCTTTTAATGCCAAAGACTTACTACTTGATGGAAGAAATGTTGTCAAAATGTGGTTCCCATTCCAGAGTCATCAGAGGACACATGGGAAGGATGTATAGACTTCCTGGACACACACATGCACACACACACACACACACACACACAGAGATACACACACAATTAACTTTCCTACATAATTTGATGATGACATTTGGAATTCATCTCATACATATTAAGCTCTCTGAAAAATATGTATCTATGAAGAGAGGCTTTACATATTGGATATGTTGTCGACAAAGGTCAAATACACCCTCTTGTGGTAAAACAGCATATTTTATTTCCAGATGATTTCTGCAAGACTTCATGAGATGTTCGTTGGAGGAATAATTGAGGAGAAACAATGACACGATGTCACTTTTAAAATAATACCAGGAAAAACACTGCCACAGAAGCCCTGCATGACCTGTCCAAGGTAACGTCTTTCTATTCTAGTGAACACACCAGTTGGAAAGCTTATCTAACCCATTTCCAAACATTAGGAGGGTTGTCATTTAAAAAAAGTAAATAAATCTGCTTTGAAGCTAATCTGATTGTGTAACCAAGGAAACTGCCACACCCCCAGGATGCTCTCACTCCCCAGACATGGTCAGATCTCCATTTGGTTCTTTGACTCTCACCTACCACTGGTGTCCATCAGCCAATCAATGACGGGGTCAACCCTGAGTACCTACTGTCCAGGGAGATGGAAAGAGTGATGACCACCACAGACAAGATCTTTGGTTTCATGAATCTAGCCTCTCTATCATGACCTCATCCTGTCTTAATTATATCCCAAAGGCCTTACCTCCTAATACCATTACCATGATAAATTGGGGATTAAGTTTCCATTGCATGAACTATGGGGAAGGGGACACTCTCCAACTCTGGAAATGTGGGGGGATTTTTTTTCTCCAGAATCTCCAGATCCAAGCAAGTATGACTGGTGCTTTGGCTTTAGCCTTGAGAAGGAACCCCACTGTGTCCTGTCTTGACTTCAGACCTAGAACTGCATGGGACTCAAACATGGGATTATCGCCGTGTTGTAACACAGCAGTAAGGTCTTCTCTGGATGCCAAGCAGAAGTCAATATCATGCTCCTGGACTTCCCCGCCTCTAGCTCAGTGTGCCAAATTAACGTTCATGTTTGACACATTACTAGGCCATCCTGAGATACACAAGGACCTGTCTCAAAAAAAAAAAAAAGCAACAATACCCACCCCCCAAAAAAAAGAAAAAAACACCAAAAAATTACTCAGCGGTTAAGTCTAGATCTAGAATGTTCTCTAAAGACTAATGTGTTTTAAGGATTGGCCCCAGCCCATGAAGATGGTGGGAGGTGATGGAATCTTTAAATAGTACCTTTCCTGAGGTATTTAGGGCACAGAGAGCATACCCTTGAAAGGGACAGTGGGACCCCAACCCCTCCTCCTCTTCCTCTCTCCTTTACTTTCTCAGTCTTGAGGTAAGTAGCTGCTTTACCAGGAGCTTCCACCATGTTGTGCCACTATGGACCTAATGACCATGAATTGAAACCTCCAAAACTGTGAGCCAAAGCAAACCATTTCTCTTTATAGGATGATTTCTCTCTAGAGTGACAGAAAGAAGACATCACACCCCATCTCTTATACTCTCTTATGGCAAGAGAAAATGGAATAAGACAGTGTTCATTCAGTCTCTGGTGTCTACCTGTGATTGTAGCCCTGAAATGCCAGGCCCTTTGCTGCCTGTCTGCCAGGGCCCTGTCTCAGCCCCTAGGTGCTAACATTCTTTCTCACGGGGCACCTTCCATCTTCGGTCCAGACACAGTATAGCCCGTGTTCACTCTTGCAATTCCTCTAAATTCCTCTTCTAAACCAGAAGGGAAAACTCTTACAGAACTCATATGATTACAACAGGCCTACCAGGGTAGCCTCCCTTTTATAATGCTAAATAATATCATCCTGGAAATGATGACTGATCATATTCCCAGGTGCCACCAGACTCAAGGGCAAGAAGATCATGTAAAGGCCAAGGTCACTAGGAGTCATCCTTATAAATCTGCCTGAATAATGAGGACAGGTAAGACACACCACAAACAGTAAGAAGACTGTTCTAAGCCATGAGTAGCTTTCAGAAAGGTCCTGAGTCAAGATGCTATTGAGTCTACTTGGGTCTGAAAGGCAGTTCTGAGAAGAAGGGAGGGCTGAGGCCGATGGGATTGCATGGAGCTAGGAAGGACTTGGGAAGGCAATGGGATTTCATGTTCAATGCTCTTGATAGCCTTCCAAGCAGCTGAAACTTAAGAACAGGACTATCTGAGGGGGGAAGAGGATTGTAAGGGAAGACCAAGTAGTCAGGGGCACCTGTGAGACTTGTGGAAAGATAAGGCGGCTAGGACTATGATGGAGTCAAAAGAATGGATTAAAGGGTCTCTATCAAAGATACATTTGAGAGCTACGATTGAAAGCCTTCTTAATAGACAATTGAATTCCTTAATATATATCATCCACTCTAAAGATTTTACCAATGTTGATAAAAACCAATACAATATCATTTTCAGTAAAGATCATGGATACGATCTTTACTGAAACTTGGAACTCAAGCAGGAATGGGCAGAGGTGTGGCTTGAGGTGGCACTTGGGGCAGAGAAAAGAAGAAACTCATGGGATGTCTGGGAAAGAGGGTACTGCCTGCCAGCCTGGGCTTCCAAGCAGACACTTGGAAGGCTTGTCATCAGGAAGATGAAACTCCATACCCTAAGCTGTTCTTCAACCTGAGGTTCTCTCACTAGCCCTCAGGAGATCAGGGGATCTAAACCAGCTAAGGGAAAATATAAAATTTCCCTTCCTGTGAGTCAACTACCTAAAGATCTCCATAAGTTTCCAACAAGCTCAATGAATGGGTGGGGATCACTCGATAATGAGAAGCCACAGATCTACCACGATCAGCGAGAGTGGAACAGAAGTGGATCACTCCAAGACTCAGAAAATTGTTTCTTTCCAAACAGATGCAATGCAGCTAACAGAAGAAAAGTTTATAGTCTCAGAAATGTTTAAGAAGGCATTACTCAGTTATAAAATTAATAGGCATTCACCTTTGCCTTTTATTATACAATATGCATATCTTTATATGTGCACACATATATGCATACCTATGCTATATGTACACACACACACACACACACACACACACAGGCTAGAGTAATGGCCCAGTGGTTAAAAGTACTTTCTTACACATATACTCACTCTAATGAGGAACTGTCTATACTTTTTATAGTCTGGAATCATTCAAATAACCCTTGGTCTTATCTGTTCTACTATTTGTACTCAGCTATGAAACCATTTAAGCCCACTTTTTTCTTAAATCCTAGCTCTGGAATTACTATCTTGGTTTCTTCTGTGTCTGATCTAGTTCTTGTAACTCTTCTTGGACCCATTTCAGAAAATAGCATTTTAATAGAAGACATTCTGTGGCCTCAAGACTTACAAATACATTACTGTCTTGTTGCATATAATGGTCTCTGATTCCCTTTAATCTCTTCAATATCCACATCTCCTTTCTTGTCGCTAACACAGTATGATGTTGCTTTCTTTCTATTTCACCAAAATCGTCAGGGAAGTATCTGTTATGTTAGTTCTTTCAAGTACCAACTTTTGGTTTCATTTATCTTTTCAACTCTTTCTTCGTTTTTTAGTAAATCAAGACGTAGCTTCTGATCTTTGTGAATACCCACATTGACTTTCTTTCAGTTTCTTTGTCTTTTTCTAATTTGTGAAGTCAAATGCTCCATTCATTTGTGTTTGGTCTTTTCAAAACTGAATATCATACCATAGCTGTCCAATTTTCTACACACTTGAGTTGCATCCCGTATGTTTGAGCAGTGGTATGTTTTTATGATATTTGAAAGCATTTTTTCAGGTATGACTTGGGTAAAGGGTTATTAATGAGAATGTTTACTAATTTCCAACCAAAGAGATATTGTTGGTCCACTTTTCATTGCTGATTCCCAGTTTTATTGGATTACAGTGAATGTGTTCTGTGAGGATCTATTTTGGGTGAATTATTAAAACTCTCTTTTCTCTTTTTTTTCCCTAGGTAGGGTCTCACTCTAGCTCAGGCTGACCTGGAATTCACTATGTAGTCCCAGGGTGACCTTGAACTCATGGCCATCCTCCTACCTCTGCCTCTCAAGTGCTGGGATTAAAGGCATATGCCACCACACCCAGCTAAAAATCTCTTTTAACTAAGCACATCTTTGCAGTTCTTTGATCATTCCACAGGTGTAAGAAATTATCACACTCGTACAATCCATAACCCCCTCTCCTATGGTCTGGTCAGGAAAGCCCAATGAGGAGGTCTCTGCATGTATTTAGTTCTTCAAACACTCTAATCATTGATAAATGGTGCTAATGTAAACTGTTCTTCATCTAGATAAAAACAAATCCAGACTCATCCTATATACAATATTAATAGAACATTATTTAAACATGAAAATGTAAAACAAAAAGCATTAGAAAAAAATCCAAGAGACTTTACCTAGCAAGACTGTGGAAACTCAGAACCCAAAAAGGCATTTTTTGCCATACAAAAATTTTAACCATATATATGGCCAGAAAACCCACTATATACAAAGATACACAAAGTCAAAAGGTACATGGTAGTGGAAGCAATGTTAAATGCTCACAGGAAATCCTTTTTGGTGGTGTGGACCCTCCTGAATATACCACATTGCAATTTCTCTCTTTAATCACTAAATTATCTCTTAAATTAATTAAAGCCTATGTTTGTCAGCTTTCTGTCACTATAAAACATTTTTTAAAAATTTAAGATAATAAGAGGTTTATTATGGCTCACGGTTTTGGAGTTTCAGTCCCCGGCCAGTTGGCCCCATTGCTTTTGGTCCCATGGAGAGTGAGCACATTGTGGTGGGAGACAGTGCAAAGCTGCTTACCTCATGGCCAAGAAGTGAAAAAGGAAGAGAGAGCTGTGGTCTCAAAATCCCCTTAAGGTCATGATCCCAATGACTAATGACCTCCCACTAACCTAACCTCTGAAGGTCCCACCTCCTCCCAATAGTCCCAAAGCTAGGCATCAAGCTTTGAGCACATGAGCCTTGGGGAAACTTTAGATTCAGACTACAGCAGGGCTATTGGTATTAAAAATAGAGCAATCTTGTCCACACAATCTGCAAGAGTTGACACATACTCACCATGTTTGAAGGAAAAGATGAATGGCCGTCATGAGTCTCCCTACAAGGAATCTGTGGATAAGTGTGCCCGGGAGCTCTGGCATCTGACAGTCTAACAGTCTCTAAAGAATCCCATGCATCTTAAATTAGAACTCACACAGAATGAACATTGTGGGGCTCACTGCAATGCCAGACAGGGACAGCCAGACACACACTGAGCTCCAGCACCAGCTGGGTATCACTGGCAGAAATGATAAGGACAAATGCTTGTTCCTGGAAGCAAACACATTCAAGATTCCACCTGCTCTCAGCTGCTGAGATGCTGTGAACCTCCTCTCCTTACTGAGGTTAGGACCACTGTGTTTGGATGGGGTTTGACCTCAAGGGCTCGTGTGTTGGAAGCTTAGTTCCAGTGTGGTTAAGAGGTAGTGGAGGCTTTGAGAGATGGTTCTAGATCCCCAAGATCAAAACAATATGTATAAATCAAAAAGCAGGCTGGAGAGATGGCTCAGCAGTTAAAGGTGCTTGTTTGCGAAGCACAACGGCCTGGTTCAATTCCTCAGGACCCACATAAAGCCAGGTACACAAAATGGCACATGTTTCTGGAGTTAGTTTTCAGTGGCAGAAGGCCTTGACATGCCCATGCTCATTCTGTGTATGTCTGCCTCTCTCTCTCTCTCTCATAAATATTTTCCTTTAAAAAGAGAGAGACAAATCAATAGAGACATGCGTGAGGTTCACAATAAGGCACAGAATATGGAAGCGCAAACAACTAACAAGTACATCAAGATTTCAACCTCATTCACAGTCAAAAGACAGAGAAATGAAACTGGCACAGGTACATAAAAACTGGCATAAATTAAATGAGTTATGATGGACAATATGGGAAAACTGGAATAAATGAGCACTCTATATGCAGTTGATATGAGCATGAACTATTAGAGCATCTTTGGAAAATGTTCTTGCAAAATCCATTGAAAGTTATAATGCACACAGATATTTTTCCCATTACCTCACATTGGGAGATCTGGAAAGTTAAAGTGAAGGTCCTGTAGGGACATGGAGTCACGAACTGTGTCATTATCCTGCACACAGTCTTAAAAACAAATTGTCATTAATTTTTTTAAAGAAAGCACAATTTGGTTGTATTGGAGGATCTCATTCAAGCATAATTAAAGGAAATCAAGTCCAGTCAAGGATAGAAAAACACTAAACAAATAAAAAGAGCAAAATTGGTAAATAGATAACATTAAGAAAGTAAAAAAAAGAATAAAGAAAATAGATATAATAATATGTTGGAAGAAAAAAATATTTAGAATAGTAAATACACATGTCATATATAATCATATGTGTGTGTGCGTGCTTGTGTGTGTGTGTGTGTGTGTGTGTGTATTCCTTGAAAGACTGGTTTCAATGAAAGTAAAAGAAATACACAGATTAACTCTTTTCAGAATTTGTATACTTATACTTTTGGAGGAATGTATATTTATAGAAAATTTAAGTGACATTTGACATCTTACAACTACTATGTCTTCCTGTGGGAGGCAAATAGGTAAGACTTACTTCATCAGTTTAACCCCTGCTTAGTTCATCTCAGCTAAATTTTAAGTGTCTTTTCATACACTTCTATTTCTTTTATACTTATTTATTTATTTATATGCTTCACTGATTTTGTTAATCAGATTGCTCTTTATTTAACTTTCAACTGGTTATTGCAAGTACACTGAAGGGATTGAATTGAATGGGTTTCTGTGGAACTGGCTCTCTGGAGGGAGCCTGACATCTTGGTTTGGCATTTAGCTGGATGCTGAGAACTTTGTCTTGCCCATAGAAGGGTATTTAAAGTTTACCTCAGAAACACATCCTTTTTTCTTGGGCAAGAAGTATCATTGTTGATAACTTTTAAAGGATTGTTTTCTAAAACATTTGAATATCTATGAAGAATTTCACAGGGTCTTTTTCTCCAAACTTCAGGCAGTCATTTTTGATATTTGATTTCTAAAACTAAATGTCAGGTGGGGAGAACAACCTTGATCTTCAAGGAAGTTTATGCTTTCATCACACCGGCTCCATTGCCACATTTTCCTGAGATCTTACTTCAGCATTTATTTACTAAATAAAAGCTTTGGGTGCTGTAGTCTGCTTCTATGGGCTACCTTTGCCAGCTTTCTTGTTAGAAAGTTATTCCAATAACCAACAGACTTTGGGTCTCTGTGCTATCAAACATTACATGGTGTCACACAGTCAGCCACACGCTGCTGGGATGAGTCTTCAAACCGGGCACAATTTGGGGGAGGAAAGTATTTATTGGAACTACAGATTGAGGGGAAGTTCTGTAACAGCAAAAGAGGTTGGCCCTCTTTCACAGGTCCAAGCAGAGAGAAAAACCCATCACCTACACTACACACACAGAACAGGGAACAGGCAGGAAGGGGCCAAGGACAGAAATTCTTTCCCTTTTTATAAAGCCATAGGGTGGGGTCTTGCAACCCTATCCCAGACTTAATGGTTTCCTGAGTCTCTGGAATTTCCTTTCTGCACTGCCCACACAGGAAAGGATGTTTACTTCTAGCTTCTTTGAGCTTCTTTACATCTTGCCCCCTATTGAGAGGCTGCCTTCCTGTAAACATCCTCAGAGACCCACCCAAGATAATTAAAAAGATCAAGTTGACAACAGAACCTAACCATCATACATGGGTAGTGGTGATTATTTTTATAATCAAACACAGTGCAACTGAACAGTGCTAGGAAGAGACAGGTCCACAGGCCTACAGAGGGAGTGCACTCGCCAGCCAGAGAAATGTTCTGATTAACTCTCTGGGTGGGAATGTCCATGAGTCAACAGTTTAGAAAGATCGAGCCTTCATTACTGCACCAATGCTGATCAAACAGTGTCAATCACTCAGTCACACGTGTTCTGAAGAGGCTATGAGAGGGGGTTTTCCTCTGGCATTTCCCGAAGTGGGATTCCCTCAGGCAGCTCAGTTCCCCCTGCCATTGGCCCTTTCAGTGGGCTTCTCAATACCCTGATGAAAAGGATTCCCATCAAACCATGTGTGTGGAGGCAAAGTCACGCTCCTTCGGGCCATGTACACATCTGCACACACCACCTTCAGTTTAATAATCACTTATGAGCCTGGTGCTGTTATCTCTGGGCATGTAAGCCCCTTGTCAGATTCTGGGTTCAAGCCAGTTGAGACAAACTATTTTCTTCAGACCCAAGAACTTTTTTATTGGTGGGATGCAAGGCCAGCAGGAGAGAAAATCTTGGAACACTTGGATAAAAAGAGAGTGAGTGAGTAAGTGAGTGAGTGAGTGAGTTAGATGGGGAGAAGTAGAGTGGTACACAGAGAAAGAGAGGGAGACGCATGCCAGGGTGAGAACAAGGAGAGAGGGCCTGAGAGAGGACTCTAGGGGTTCTGGGAAGAGGGGTGAAGCTGCCCAGCCTGCATGGAAAGGGCCTGGTGCTGTGCTCAGGGGGAGTTGCTGGAAGCTGGCATTCCCTCCTCTCTGCTCCAAGGTCTCCTCCATCACCACATCAGGAACTGGTTCCGAAACCCTGAGCAAGGCCAGGGGTAGGGGGTCTGGGGATTAGAGAGGAGAACTCCTCTGGGGCTCTTAAATCCCAGCTTTTTTTGTTTACACAAAAGAACAGCGACACCTTTATTGGAAAGAGGACAGTTGGGGGGGATCTTGTTGGTGATGGGCAGTGTGATCTGAGCTCTCTAACTGCTTCAGGCTGGACTGGGCCATCACAGGAAGGAGGCTTCCCCATTTCAGGTGTCTGGGACAGAGGCTGGGGTCTGTACTCTTACTTGGGGGTGTTCTGGGTGAATCAAGTTAGCAGATGGCCTAGACATACAAGAATCAAAAAGGGTTATTGTGAAAGTAACAATAGGCATTTTTGAAAAGATCTGGAATTGTGCCTGTCGTGATGAATTGTGTATATATTTTCTATATCTGACACGAGATTCACTTGTGACACATTATTTAGGAGTATATCAAGGACCACTTGAAATACCCTGGAGAGTTCAGAATTATTTAAACATGAAAAAGATTAAGAAATTAACCCAAGTTTTCTACCTAACAAGTAAAGGCTTTAGCCAATGGGAAAATATAGAAGCTTAACATTTGGACATGATTTAAACATAGGTTTTAAATGTCTTATTTAATAAAAAGGATCTTTGATTTTTAAGTCTTTCTTATAAACATTATTATAAGAAGAAAAATAAATTTTTCAGAAAACCTTGTTTTTGTAACCAGAGAGGTGTGAGATTTAAATATTGAAATTTAGATCTTAGAAGTTTGATCATTTCCTAGTTATAATCATGCCACTTTTAAAAATTCTCAAATATATCTTAATCAGAAATTTAATAACATTTAACATATTTTATTCAACCTTTTTCATGAGAAATACATATTATAGGCATAACTTTCATATCTCTTTTTTAAATGAAAACCCACACTTATCTATTCTGTGTCTCATTAATAAACCCAAGTTAATTAATTTGTTAAAGGTTTACTATCTAAAAAAATTTTTTGACCTTTTAACTGAATCTGTAATTAAAAAAAACAATTTTAAAAAGCAAGATTAAAGGTTGGTATTTTTGTTCACCCTTAAAAAGTCTGTTTACCATTGCAGTGAGCATAAACAAGCCCTTTGTCTTTTAACCTCAAATCACAGAAATGAACTATTTTTCTTGCTACTGAGTTTTAAGTGAATTACGGTAGCAGAGAAGGGGAAGTGAGAAGAAGAAGGCAGGCAGGGAATCTCTGCCAGGGAACTTCAAAGAGTGAGGCAAAGAGACAGAAGAGGTGATGAGGGACTGAGGGATGAATTTGAAAGTGACATTCTTTTCTCAGCTGCAGCAGTGGGTAAGAAGGGGAGAGAGGGGGAGGTGGGGTGAAAGAAGGCTGGATGTCTGGGCCAGCTGAGCCACTGGACCCCCACCACCCCCACCCCCAGGAGGTGGGGTTATCCCTGGTAAACCAGTCCGAGATGGTGAGAAACATGACCACATTGTAGAAGAGGGGTAATCCTGCTTACGAGTAAGTGGAGAGACGCTGAAATCCAGTTACCTGATCAGAGTAGAGTGCCAGCTGTGCCAGGCAGCCATCCTGCTCACCGCTGGGAGGAATCATCACAGATTTCTAAGTTTGGAAGACAAGCTTTTAGCAGAGAGTTAGAGAGAACAGAGGTAGGCAAGAACGCTGGAAACATGTTATGGAGCAGAAGAATCATGGAAGGAGAGAGATTGGAATGATGATTATGGAAGGGAAGGGGCAACTTAGAAAGAGAGGGAGAGAGAGAGCTATTTGTGATTATGCTATGTGCAAAGGAAGGAGAGTCTACTGTGAAAGTCTGCATGAAGGAAGTGGCTGTTCCTCAAGGATTATTGCATCAGGTGGCCTTTGTTGTTAATTTTCATATTGTCTACACATACACCATATATATATATGTAGGTATCTTATATATCTTAGGCAGGCTGCTAGGTAATAGGTCTACAGAGATAAACATAGATCTGTGTTTTAACTACTGGCTGAATACTTCTCATCTGAAACGATTGGGAGCAGTCGTGTTCAGACTGTGAGCTACTTTGAAGTTTGGAATATTTGCACATGTGTGATGAGCTATCTTGGATGGAGCCCTCATGGAAATACAAAGTTGATTTCTAGTTCGCCAACGCCATATGCATGCAGCCTGTGTCATGAGGTGGGGTGCGGAACTTTCCACTTGGAGCTTTGGGTTTCCAGGGCAAGGATGCTCCAGTATGGCCAGAGTTGACTGGTGGTCAGTGCTGCCTTCTCCAAGCGAGCCCCCTGGCAGGCTCATACAGTCAGTACCTTGGGCCTCATTTTACACAGTGTAAGGGAAGAAGGATAGGAACTACCGTCAGTTATTGTTGGAAGTTATATAAAGATGTTAAATATAAAGCCTACCTTAAATAGTGCGCACTTGCCTCACACCATATAATCCCTTGTCTGCTTATTAGTTCTAATGGTCTACATCTTGCACTTGACCATAAAACCCATAAGGAGTTTTGTTAGCACAGCATTCATGATACCTGGGAGGATGTCACTCATATTAGTGAATGGATGGATGTACATACTCCCCTCCATACAGGGATGCCTTAAAATATGTTAAATTTAAAGTTAAATGCATTAAAGTTAAAATACGTACACTGCTGTCTGATTTTCATCTTCATGTTTGCAGGTGTGTGTACGGTGCATGTTGCACGTGTGCTCACGGCACACACACGTCATATGGAGATCAGAGGACAACCTCGGTGTTGGCTTTTGCCTTCCATCTGTTTCAGGCACCATCTCTTCCTGATGGACTCTGAGCTCACCAGGCTGCTGGCTCATAGGGCAGCTCAGTATGCTTTTACCATCTGGGTTATCTCCAGAGGTCCAGTTTTATAGTTTATTTGTCTAATTGTTTTTTAATTTGTGTGTGTGTGTGTGTGTGTGTGTGTGTGTGTGCGCACAATGTTGGCTCAATGTTATCCTCAGGAGGATTATCCTCCTCCACCCCACTTGGAATTTTGTCTGGATACTGAGGATTGAACTTGGCCTTCATGCGGGCAAGCTATTTCCCCAGACCCACTCTCTGGATTTCAAGTGAACCATGCTGAATAATGCCCTGTAGTTCCACAGCAGGCATGAAGTAAGCATGATTGGATGTTTGTTCCCATGCTTCCTCATGCTTCCTCACTGTAGGACAATTCAGGGGCCATCAGCTAAAGCCAGATACCACAGTGGAGAAACTAAATGACTTGGACACAAGTAGGCCCCGCATGAAAACACAATCCACCTGCACGCTTTTGTGTCCCTGGAGGCTTTCCCTGCCTCTTGGAAGTCTGGTTTGATTAGACTTAAACACACACACACACACACACACACACACACACACACACACACACACAGAGGCAGAACCACGATGCTTATTTATCTCCAAGCGTCCTGAAGCAATAACCTTTTATAATTCCCTTTTCCTTCCCTCCCATGAGAGCTGTGTAAATAACCCCTCGCATATATCAGAGGACTTTTCAGTTGCATGGGGACTTGATAGCCAATCGATCACTACCCCACCACCTCCTGACTCATCCAGAGCTCTAAGTGACTTTCAGGCTGCCCAGCCAGACAAGTTGGACCCAGGCTCCTGGACTTCCAACCTTTCTCCTGTTCCCATACTGAGGTGCCTTCAGAGTCACCTGTCATTCATAGGCCTCCTCTCTCATTTTTTAAAGCCATTTAAAACTTGTCACTTTCCCGTCATCAGCAGAGATATGCTTGTTCAAGAATATAGAAACTTGTATATTTTTAAGTATCAGAATGATGGTACACTGAAAACAGGAAAAAAAAAAACCCGCTACATTTCTTATAAATCTGTTTCCACTCAAGCCTGGCCAGGACAAGCCCACAGTTCATATTGCGTGTCCATACTCGCCGCCCAGTGGAGAGGCTGGGAACTTCAGCCACAGAATAGCCATCCTTAAACAGAGCTGCAACTCCTGAGGATCCTGTTGTCTCCTGTCTGTGGATCCCCGCATGGGCCTGACGGAACAGGATTGATGCCAAGGAATTAGGGGCTTCCTGAGGAGAGGGAAGAGAAAACCATCCTTGTTAAATTCCCTTGAAAATGTGGATGGGAGGATCCTTACCAAGGACAATTGTGAACATCCTAGGAATATGTGCATTCCAACAATGCAACTATGAATCTACCCTGGAGTCCTGCACTTGACCCCAAGCTCCACACTTAGGTCACCTTTACAGACACACATTTTGACATTTCCCTGAACCAGACTTTTATAATACAACCAACATTACCAATGCTCAATTGAATTAACAGAGCAAATTACCACTTCTTTGTTGTGACAGGGTCTTGTTCTATAGCACAGGCTACGCTGGAGTTGGGTAGGTCTTGTGAGGATAGTGACAACCACTATGGAATAATGAACTACTCATTTCATGACACTTCCTCTACCCTATGGCTCCTGCATTCTTTCTGCCCCCTTTTCTGGTGTGGTAGAGACATCTCGCTTAGTGTTGAGCTTTTGGCGGTCTCTTATTTTTCAGCTTTGTTGAGCTTTGGGTCTCATCAGTGTCTACCCCATAGAGAGGCTCCTCTGGCTCATAGTGAGAGCTGCACTCATATTCCCATCACCCCCTCTGCAGTGTTCCCTGAGCCCTTCAGGGTATGACAGAAGGCTCATCCAGTGATGAACGCTGTGCTTTCTCTTGGTCACCTTGATGAGTCTTGCTTGGGTCTCTCCAGCATTCACCACCATCTGTAAAAAGAAGCTTCTCTAACCAAAAGTGAGAATGACATTCATCAATGGGCAGAAATATATACATTATGTTATACATAAACCCAACTTGATGGGTTTAAGGCAGCCACTGAACCAAAGACTAGTAGTAGCATCTCTCGAGGACCTAAGTCCTTCCAAGTCACAGGCTTCTGACTTGGTTCTCAGTACCAGACATAAGTTTCCTCCTCCTGAGCAGGCCTCGAATCCAACCAGAGAGCAGTCGGATGCTGAGCTTTCTTAGAACAGATGCCTCCTTGAATCTGTCTGTAGCACTGGACCTTGTGATGCCTCTCTTGGGGTCTCAACTCTCTTAGGGGTGTTCCTATACAAGATGACTCCCTCAGAGTCCTTAGAATCCTGAGATTGTCCACCTCGTGCTGTCAACATTCTTGGTGTCTCATAGAACAGTCTGGAAGAAACAAGGTGGACAAACCTACCTGAGCATCAATAAAGCAGGCCACACCCCCTCCCAGGGAATGGTATCATCAGTAGCTCAGCTCCCACCTCAGCTCCCTCCCAAGATGTCCAGCCCATCTGTTCCACCTCTTCCTGAAGCTACTTCAGCGATGGGGCTCCATCCCAGCCTGCCCTGATCTCCAGACCCCTGGAGGCAGCAGCTACTCCCAGCCCAAGAGAGGGTTTGGGTTTTTGTTTGTTTGTTTTGCTTTGTTTTTGACTTTTCATGGTAGTTCTTGATCTAGCCCAGGCTGACCTGGAACTCACTCTGTAGTTTCAGGCTGGCTTCAAACTCACAAGATTAAAGACTTGCACCATCATGCCCAGCAGAGGGTTCATTTTTTAATAAATGGGATCTATTGCATGTCTTTATAAATAATATGTATTAACATAGAGGGCTCCCTAGTTTGTGATGAATGAAATCTACAAAACATTATGTTATTATAATTATATGCTAATAGTAACATGTTAATCATCATAGTTATATACTTATAGTTATTATATCTTTAAATAATACATGGTTACATAATTAACTGAATGTCTCTCCACTAGAATGAGAAAATTTTGAAGAAAAGGTAGGTTTTCTCCATTTTCTGTTTCTACAGTTAAGTTTTTAAATAAATACTACTCAAATGAATGAATCTGTCACAAACTTGCTATGAAAACAGAAACCTATTGTAAAGTTATTATTTAAAAAGGATCCTTTTGGGCTGGAGAGATGGCTCAGCGGGTAAGGCACGTGCCTCCAGTGCCTAAGGCCCCAGGTTCAATTCCCCAGGACCCACATAAGCCAGACCCACAAGGTGGTGGCCCTGGTTCTCTCTCTCTCTCTCTCTCTCTCTCTCTCTCTCTCTCTCTCTCTCAAATATTAAAAAAAGAAAATTCACCAATGTTAGTGGGAGTTAGAAAATGCAGACATTGTTTAAAAAATAAAAATAAAAAATAAAAAGGATCCTTTTGATACTTTTAAATAGTAACAAAGCCATCAGTCTTTTGTCAAAGACAAAAATTGATGTTATATCTTTAAGTTCTCTCTAAATAGATACCAATTCCAAACTCAGAGTAAAAATATATATATATTGACTAATTTGAGCCAAAAAAATCTCTATTTGTAAATCTCTGTGTTATTAGAAATAAATAATTTTTAAAAAAAGAAAACAAAATTGGACAAAACTAAGGGCCGTACTGGACACCAGACGGTTTGTTCCTTTTATTTGCAAAGCATTTATACAAACTGGTAGAAAAGGTGAACAGGGAAGAGATCAATGAGCAAGGAAAGAGTTTATAGAGATGAAGATGTGCAAAGCCCAATAATCACATCAAAATGCTCTGTCTTACAAATAGACAAATGAAAACACAACTACACATAATTTGTGCTCTTAGACCAGTATTTTCAATGCTGTGAATACTGCAGGCCAATAGAGTCTGAATGGGGGAGCCTGCAGCCTCACACAGACTCACAGGGCATAAATGAATTTTATGGGACTTTTTGGAGAGAGTTATGAGCAGTTACAGTTTAAAATCCATATATCCTTAACCAGAATCCTACTTTTTTTTTATTGTCCATAATGAGTTACATTATTTAGTGGGCAAACAATGAGTAGTTATCCCCAATTCTCCGATGCTCCCCCTCCCCCTTCCCCAACCAGCTGGATATCCTCCTCCATGGGTTGTCTGGATCAGTCCTTGTGACAGGGGACCATGGATAGCCTATTATTCAGCCAGGTTCTCCTGGATGTAGTATGTTGTTACTGAGGGGTGCCATGCCTCTGGATAGTCTCCCCCCACCACGGCTCTCACAATCTTTCTGCCCCCTCTTCCGCACAGTTCCCTCAGTCATGGTGGATGAGTATTAAGGCTGCTTTATTGTTGTGAGCTTAGGGGTCTTTGTGTCAAAAATCATTGGTTTCTGTCTCACTGGCTTATCCTGTGTTGATTGAATGGCTGTGGCTATGGGTCCCTTGTTCATCCCATCATTCTCTGTGGGGTTCCATATGGATCCTCCACAATATGACTGTGGTGGCTCCTCTCTTGCCAGGATCTCAGCTATCAGCCTGCGGTCGGTTGGTAGGGTTAAATGGGCCCCAGCTCTCTTACTGCATCCTGAAAAACACAAACATAATCTCCATCGGAGAGTGAGGTCAGTGTAGGTTAACAAATATACACAATTCTGAATTACCAAGATTCTATTTTTAGTAGCCTCCCTGTCAATCACTCCCATATTGCATCTTGTCTTGGGAGCCCAAGAGTACGGGATCTGGTGCCTATCACCCTGCAACCCAAGTTCCAGACAAGGGCTCCCCCTCACTGAGTGGAAAATTTGGCCGAATTTGAAAGCTGTTGATTGTCTCCCCCAAACCCAGGCTTCCCCATTACACAAGTGCTCCTTTCTTGGTTCACTGTTCTCTCCCATTAGGAGGTGTGGTCAGCCTACTCATGGCTACAGATTGTGTTTCATGTCAGTGGTCTCTGTTTACTCCAGCTGTTGTTTTTCTTATAGATGCATATGTTTAAACAACCAAACAGAATATATATATATATATATATATATATATATACAATGTTTTTGTCACAAGGACTGTTTATAAAATTAATGAGAGGCTAGATTTATTTCTTTTTGGTAGCTTATATGAAAGGAGCTAATGAGTCTCATAAAATGGAACCAAATTGCTGGAGTGTTTTGTGCTAGAAATGAGGAATCTGGGTTACAAGATGATCACAACATTAATGCTGTATGCTCATCTCACACTGGTTAATGTTCTTGGTACCTCACGAAACAGGTTTTCTCTCTTTTTTTTTGATATTTTTCAAAGAGCTACATGGATAAAAATAGAAACTATATTCAAGATTGCGAATAAATGTACCCTCATGACACTTAGTCACAAAGAAAACTCTGTCTCATTCTAGCACGTTCATTCTTTAGACCTCTCCTTTCTTCTTGGTGTTCAGTACCCTCACTCCCTGTGGTCTAACTGAAATCCTGCTGTGGTCATGGAAAGGACAGCTTGTGTGCCGCCCTTTCCTGGAAATCTCCAAGCGTGGAGCTGGAGTAGCCAACGTAAGTTATTGCCCTCATTCTATTGCCTGAGACTCCAGACAGTTAACTGACTGATGGTGGCTCACACCATCGCCTATGTCAGCCCAGCACAGCCTTGCAGGACTAGATACCAAGAAGGAGCCCAATCCCAAGAACAACAGTAAGAATGGAGAAGTCAGGGCGAGTGATCTGTTGGTGGAAGCTACATGAGATGAGCAAACTACTAGCGAATGTCTGGTAAACCTAGCAAACTGGCCACCTCCCTGAGTGAGGATGGGAACCCTGATACGCAGCATTGACCAACATCTATGGTGTGACTTCTCGCCTTGTGATTGTTTTCAAATTAAGAACGTGAAGTTACACAGCCTGAGAACTTGGGAGACATGTGCACCATCAATGTAAAGCACAGTTCTCACTCCAAAGCGAATAAAAGACAGTGTCAAGTAGTCAAACAGGAACGACCATGGTGAAGGATCAGGGATGCAGGTTGTCCTGAGTACCATGTTTCCCTGTGAATGAAGTCACATGAACTTTATAGTCACAGAACAAAAATAAATAGTCATAAAGCAACGCATTTATTTAACATGCTGGTGGGATCATCTCATAGGAAGTCTATAGCAGAGTGGGGGGTAGTCTTTTCTATATATTTAAGACACCGCCTGATGTCATTCTTTACTTGAGGGTTGGTGATATGCTAAGAAATACATTCCAAAAGCTTTACCTGATAGAAGGATCTTAGGTAGAATACAGAGGCTGGTAATGTTCTTGGGGAACTAAAGATAGTCCGAGAAATTTTTCTTTCAATGTACCACATTCTGTCACTCTGTCAGTCAGTGTGCTGAGTCGTCAACACAGACATAGATTCTTCAAAGAAATTCAACTCATATCATGATCAGCCCTATTTAGCACAAAGCTTTGGTCTCTAAGCTAAAAGCACATTAGTCGTTTGTATAGAAAAATATATCTTACATGCTGATGAATCGTAACTTTCAAATCAAATACAGTGACTTTATTTGTATACATTTTGCATCCTCCCATTTTGAGGAGTTCAGAACATACTACTCCAAAATATGGCCCACTGGGTATGTTAAAATGAAGCAACCCGAGAAAATGACCAAAGCAAGAAGGTCTCTCCAAACTCCTCCCTCTTGTGCCCCTCACGCCCAATCAGATTCTAGGGAGGGTTGTCTGATCTTCCCCAGAATTAAGTCTTAAGAATCTCTTGGAAAAGATGCCCTCCCTAAACCCATAGGGAGAAAAGACCCATATCGCCAAAGACAAGGGACATAGAGACCCTGAGAAAGCAGACCTTCCTGGGTTTCATGGTTTATCTGACCTCCTTTCATCCATCACTTTAGAGTATTTTCCAAACTGTAGAGCTTCCCTGGGGCCACCACGTCCATGCTGGAGAGTGTGCAGACTGACTCAGTAGAACTCTTGTGTCTGCAGAGGGTTGGAATATTCTAGATCTACAGTACAGGGCAGCGCACTCTTGAGGAGTGTGAGAGTGGACAACGATGGTCAAAGGAACCCTTGCCCAGGAACATAATTAGCTTGAGCTAATTTCAGATCCATTAAGAGTTACCTCTCCCTCACCTCTGAATCTTACCTAACATCCTTTCAATGACCAGGTAAAGCTTTTGCAAATACTAACAGACCACCAGCTTCCACCAACCCAAAAACTAATGATGTCAAGAACATCTGAGACCCCTCACAGATTGTCCAGCTTTGCTGTGAACAGCCAATAAGACGTCTAACAATAAATTTGGTAACCTGAATCCCACATCATGTTCATTTGTGCTTGGCCCAAAATAAGCTCTCTCATTAACCTTTACAGTAAGAACTGTGTTTTGCATCGACAAAACGTGCTATGAAAAATAGTCAGACTTAACTATTTCTTCTAGTCTTCTCTTCCTTGTGGAATGTAAAACTCATATTAAATAAATACAGATACTTTTTTCCATATTAACCTATCATTTGCCATGAGGTTATTGACCATGAACTTAGAAGGATAGTAATGAAAAGGTATTTTTCTTTCTCTATACTATATAATTTAAGCAACTGTATTGTCATCAGAACCTGACCTTCATTCAGTGTAAAATTTCTTCCCATTACTAGAATGTTCTGAGCCTCTCTTGTCCACAATAATGTGGCTGATAAGAATAAAAGGAAGAGCCAGGCGTGATGGTGCATGCCTTTAATCCCAGCACTCGGGAGGCAGAGGTAAGAGGATCACTGTGAGTTCGAGGCCAGCCTGAGACTACATAGTGAATTCAGCCTGGGCTAGTGTGAGACCCTACCTCAAAAAACAAAACAAAACAAAAAAGAACTAAAATAAAGAAAATGCCATAAATCTGAACTTTAGTGTATGTTTGTCATGGGCATTGTGATTTGAACTCCCCTAGACTCCCTGCTCCTGTGCTCCCAGTGAAGGAATTCAGATGAGACAGTGTCTTCAGAGTACAGGGAAGCACACTCTGGGGTGGTGGGGAGGAGTGAACAAGGGCCCTGTCCTGTCCCAGGAACATTACAGGCAAGTTGCATACTGCTTCTATAGTCTCTGAATCAAACAGCTTCTCCTGTCCATGTGATTGATGGGCCTTTGAACCGACTCTTATAGGAGAAGATGATGGTATGCCCTTGTTCTTAATCAAAAAGCCTCCTGCTCTATGTAGAAATAAAAATAAAATTGTTTTTACAAGCTATCAAATAACCCTGAAAGGTTAGGTTCGCATAGCTGTCTACTGATGGCCTGAGAAGTGCTGGACGACACATCTCCACCCAGGGCCAGAGATATGAGTAAGGTCTCATTACTCTGGTCAGGAATTCGAGTCCTGATGGTCCAGTACTTGGTTTTTATAAGCTGTCGATTGTGAAGAAGGGCTCCAGCCTCGATGTTCTTGAAGCCTGCCATATCCAACTAGCTACTTGGCATGCTATTTGTCACAGCCTGTCACAATATGCTAAGCATCATATCCCATCCCTTTCCACACCTCCTGGGTTTGAGGTGGTTGGGAATAAACTGAGGGAGGAAGAGAAGGCATATACTGGAGACAAGTGTCCTTGGAGTGGGCTTACGGGGTGATAAATTCCCCATGTCCTTTCCTTTCTAATGCTGAACTGTGTGTCCAATGTTATCAGAATTAACCTGGAAAGAGAAGGCCTTGGGACCACTTCCTCCACACAAACCACTTTCTACCACCTTCTGATGATAGACAGGCTTCCTTCCATTCCTGCTACCTACAACTGCAATTCTCTTATGATACAGTCATGTTTAGTATCTGAATGCTCATACCAGGATGCCCACCCAGATGATTCTATTTGAGAATTCCATGCACTCTTTGAGGGACAAAATACAGTTGAAAATGAGGGCAAGGGACATTTAAAAAATGAGGCCAACCACTCAGTAACAAAGAATCCTTAACTGGAATTGGGATCCAGGGCAAAGTTATATGGGGACCAAAACATTGGTTTCCAAGGAAAAATTGCCACTACCAGAGAGCTACAGAGAGGCTACACCCACTAGAATCTTGCCAAATTAGCAATGTGTGTCTCATTTAACCTATCTGATCTCACTCTCCCATGGAGATTCTGTGTGTATCTTTCAGAAGGCAGTGGGAGAGCTGAGGAACCAAACTCCACCAACAAGACAATGGATGATGGCTGACAACACAGCAAGAGATGAACTACCCTGGGCCTATCATGTAGACCCCAAATGAAACCTATGAGGAAAGTTGCAAGAGAAACAAGAGACCTATCATCACAGCAAGTCAGATAACCCAGAATAGGTCATCAAGACAGACACCAATGATATCCAACCCAACCCAAAGCAGAAGTCCAGAGACACTTGAGATCTCAACAATAAAGCAGACTTAAAACTCACCCACCATGTCTCAGGGAACTGAGTGGAAGAGGGGGCGGAAAGATCGTAAAAGCCATGGTGGGGGCGGAGGGGAGGAACCACACTACCTCATGAGCTAATCCTAACCTCCTACCCCATGGACTGATCCAGTAAGCCCACCGAGAAGGGCCCCCAGTAAATTGGGGACAGGAAGGAGCTGCCATAAGGTTTGCTATTACACTGTATCTAATTATTGATAATAATGATTTAAAAATGAAATAAAATAATGAGGTCAAGCTGGGATTTTAGCAACTCTAAATGAAAGCCTATCAATCTTCGCCTTTGAATTGTGTAAAATCAATCTGCCAGGGTAGTTTTGTTGTAAAAGTGGCTCAGCAAGCAAGACCTGTGCTAAGAAAAGGATGAAGGAAGAAGGGGAAGAAAAATGCAGCTTCGGGCTGGAGAGATGGCTCAGCGGTTAAGGCACTTGCCTCCAGTGCCTAAGGCTCTGGGTTCAATTCCCCAGGACCCACATAAGTCAGACCCACAAGGTGGTGGCCCTTGTGCATTCTCTCTCTCTCTCTCTCTCTCTCTCTCTCTCTCTCTCTCTCTCTGCTTGAAAATGAATAAATAAAATATTTTTTAAAAAAGAAAAATGCAGCTTCCTGTGGTTTTATGAGGGTCACAGAAGCCTTAGGAAGCAGGCACTTTGGGAACAATTTAACACATGCAAATGAAATGCAACTTTTGGGAGAAATGTGTTCAGGTATGATCATTAGCACCAAGGCCAAGGGCAGCCCAGAGCTATTGCTAAGTAGAAGCGAAGCTTCTCTTGTGTGTGATTCCAGGTCTTCAGGGCAGCAGAGAAGGGGGCGAAGGGTGAAAGAGACGTCCTTGAAAGAGAGCAGACCTGTAAGCTCGCCCAAGCCCTTTTGGCTTGAATGCCTGCTTTTGTCTCCCAAGGGCCATTACAGCAGCTCTCTGAGAGCCCAGTAATGAAGCACTTGATTAAGACCTCATTAAAAGTTCATTGACATTCATCATGACCACAGCCATCTTTGCTGCCCAGAGATGGAGGGAGACAGCAGACACCGGGGAGAAATAGAAGCCTGAGCTTTCTGCCACTTGACAGTTTTGCTTTCTGAGGTCGAAATTTTAATTTGTTGGCTTGTCTTTTCCTCATTTCTCAATGACCCCTGTTCAACGCTACTGGGGAATGTGATGTGGAAAGTCAAGTTGTTGTGCTGATAGGTCTCCTTGCTTCCCCCCCCCCTTCTTGTCTCCACTGAGCTTTTTAGAGGCCCTTTAGGACCTGCTGAGGAAATGACTCCTTGCAGACCAGAGCTAATGCAAAGTAGATCTATCTGAAGGCTTCAGAGCAAGGACACAGTAGAGCATCCGATACAGGAGACATTCTTGAGAAATACGGAACCTCCAACTATGGCAGGTGACCACCTACTCTCTGGAATCCCAGGAAAAGGGGGACAGAAGTAACTGCCAGGCTCTCTAGTCTGAAGCAGACAATGCCCATAGGACACTTGCCAAGGAGATAGGCATGCCTCTCTGTTTAAATTCAAGTCTCTTCTAGCACAAAAGTAGGGACCTTTGTGGGAATGGGAGGTGATAGGTTCTAACAGCCCTGATCCATAAAGCCTGTTGCTCACCTCCTTGTCAATAACGTGTGCAATGTGCTGCTCTCTACCTCCTTCCCTTGTCTTTCATGAGAGAGACAAAAAAGGGGGGAGAGTAATAACAGATATAGAATAATGCTGCCAAAATGCCTTCAAGGACTATGTTTGTTTCTTACATAGAAGAATTCCTGTAAGTGAAGAAAAGATTTCTAAAAACAAGAATATGTGTCTTTGTGACTAATGAGCTCCAGAACCCACCAAGAACTCTAGAAAGGCCTCTCAGGGCAGCCTTCTTTCCCCCAATGCCTCTTCTCACTGACGCTTTTGCCTGGGAATTCATGATCATTCTCGGTTTTTATTTCTATAATTCTTGGATCAACATCTCCTCACAACTGTCATCATAACCATCAGGTCCAGAACCAAGCCCAGCAGCATAGCCCAGCCGGTCCCACAGAACACTGATCCATTCCCACCACTGACAGGGTTGGAGCCAGAGAGTTCTAGGCTGTTTCCTCCATGGAGTCCAGCGAGTGGCCAGGCTGCCCTCCATCCACGCGGCTGCTCTGCCATCTCAGCACTTCTGTCTGCATTCTTCTGTGCACTCAACTTTCTCTCCCAGGTCTGTGTGATCCCAAGTACACCTTTCCTCTTCATAATCTGACTCCAATGTTTGTTAAAGTACCAGAAAGTTAAATGACATTTCCATTCTTCCTTCCTTACCTGTGGTTGATGCCCTTGGTACTCAGAACCTGATATCCAAGTCATTGTTCCCCTCAGCAGTAACACACAAAGAAAAAACCCACTACCTCTCATACAATCAATCCATAACCCCCTGTCCCATGGCCTGGTCCAGTAAGCCCACTGAGGAGGCCCCCCAGTGGGTTGGGGACAGGGAGGAGGGAAATGGGGGTACCATCGCAAGACTTACTCATACAGTGTATCTCGTTATTGACAATAAATATGAAATTAAACCTGATATCCAAAAGTAGAACATTTTGATGACTTTGGACTAATAATAGCCTGTGCCTTCTCTTGTCAGTCTTTTTCCATTGAAACCAAAAATCTTCCTCCCCAAGACCATAGATTTTAGAACTTTCCCAAAGATATCCATAGTCTTCCTTCACCAGCCTGTCTAGAAACTGGCCCTAGAGAAATGCTCAGACCTACCTTGTCCAACAGATCAGAAAGCTATCCTTCCAGAGGGTCTGGCTTCAAACCAAAGAGGAAGGAATGCTACATTAAAAGGCCAAGGAGGGGCTAGAGAGATGGCTCAGCGGTTAAGGCACTGGCCTCCAGTGCCTAAGGCCCTGGGTTCAATTCCCCAGGACCCACATAAGCCATACCCACAAGGTGGTGGCCCTGATGTGCTCTCTCTCTCTCTCTCTCTCTCTCTCTCTCACACACACACACACACACACACACACACACACGCACACATCTCTCTGCTTGAAAATAAATAAAATATATTGAAAAAAAAGAAAGCCAAGGAAAACAGGAGCTGACAGGCCTATTGGGTCTTCCCTTAGTCTATTTCATTCTATCATTCATTTTTGTCCAAACATATTTCTGCATGGCTGTCCATAGTCCTAAAAACTGGATGATTCAGCCAGGTCTTCGATCCAAAGCTCCTCTGTCATGTAAAACTACGATCACACCAGTTATCTATGCTTCTCTCTTGTGAGTCTGTCTTTTATTAGGGATGCAGGCCATGACCCTGTGGGGAGAAAGAATGGAATCACTCCCCATTCCGCCCTATAATATTCAATGTGTACAATGTGATATTTTGATATACATATGTACTGGGAAACGTTTGCAATTAGCAAGTTAATTAACACATCTGTCAGCTCACAGAGTTGCCGTGTGTGTGTGTGTGTGTGTGTGTGTGTGTGTGTGTGTGTGTGTACACAAGGTCGATTCCTTCAGTAAATTTCAAGTATATATTACAGAATTGGTGACTCTAGTCACCGTGCTGGATATTAGATCTCCAGCACTGATTCATCCTGTAATGATTGTTCAGATCTTCTTACTTTATCCCCACATTCTGGTAGATGGTATAAACTTCAGGTCTAATTCTTTATAGAAAGCCAAATTTCTGAAAAATGAAAGTTTTTCTCCCTTGCAGAGTCAAGCTTTAAAAAAAAAAACCTTCCTTTTACTTATTTGTTTATGTATTTATTTATTTGAAAGAGAGAAAAGAGAGAGAATGGGCATGACAGGGCAAACAAACTCCAGATGCAGGCACCATTTTGTGCATCTGGCTTGGTGTGGATATTGGGGAATGGAACGAAGCCATCAGGCTTTGCAAGCAAGTGCCTCCACTGAGCCTCTCTCCAACCCTCAGGGTCAAGCTTTTAATTCTGTTTTTTTTTGCCTAGAGAATTATAAAGGTCTGCATAAAGCTCAAAAGTCAATGAAGTGAGGAGTTTTGTTCTCCCCAATTCTTCCCCTCTACAGTTGCATCTTTAGAAACATTCAAAGACTATGTGACCCCTTGGTCACCTCACCTGTCACCACCTGCTGCTCTTTGCCCTGAGAGGCTGACTTCTATGAACTCCATCA
>PVHP010023061.1:0-27728 GCA_004024765.1 Zapus hudsonius
CTGTATAAATGTTTTGTGAAGATGAATTCTTATTATAAAGTTCATTGTAACATTTTCTCACAGAAGCATTCCATCACATTTCTGAACAGACATTTTTTTGAGTGCTTCCCAAGGGACTGACATTTCGTATGCAGAGTTCATATAATGCATATTATCTATAGAGATGCAAATTCAATTTACTGTACTGCTATCCATTAGATCTTCATAAATCTCTGTGTATTTTGGAACTACTTGTGAAAGTCTAATTTGCTCTATGATTCCTCAAAGCCATTAATCATTATTCCTTGTTATTACTTGAAGTCCTTCTTTTGTTTGGTTTATTCTTAATAGAGTACCAGATTTCATCCATTCAGGTGCTCATTCGCCTAATCATTTATTTTTTCATAGCATATGAAATACTTATTGAAAGTTTACTCTGTGCCGGGAACAGTGTAAGCTTCAGGATATAATTGAAATTAAGTCAGAGCAGTGGGCTTTGGAGGCTCCAAATCTAATCTGAGAGGCCATGAGATCAATCCATATTTAAATGAAGTGAGCTAAATGCTTATACTACAAGAATGCATAAATAAAGTTATGAAAGAGAAACTTTAGTTCACCTCCTTTATCCAGAAAGGTCAGGTAGGATGAGGGAGAGCAGGGAATTTTTATATATTTGCAAGATTTGACTTAGCCAAAGAGAATTCATCTGTCATTTAGACAATGAAGCTACAGATACAGTGCACAGTGCTGTAGAAATTACTTAGTGTAAAGAGAACTCAGAGCTGTTTATTATGGAGAAATCAGAAATGATGAGGGAGTACAATCCAATAACAGCAGCCGATAGAGTATGTCTCAAAAATCTCAAAAACAGTTATTTTATGCATAATATTCTTTTCATCCTCCCAACAACTTATATGCTAGCTATAATTATTGCCTTTTCCCAGATAAAGAACCAGAGGAATAGGAAAATTAAGTAATTTTTCTACTTGCCAGAATATAATAATTGGTGAAATTATTATTTTAATTTCTGCAAACAGTTTGGAGGAAGAGATCTCAGAAGCCCTATGTGAATGAATTTACAATATAGATCATATATGATGGACCATATATTACAGAGTCTTTTTGAGGAGTTTCAATGAGGCAAATGTTATATTAAAAGTGTGTGTTAGAAAATACCCATCACATCTAAGGGTAAGAAAGGAAGTAAGGTGTTTATTTTATTCCAAAATTAATTTAGTGAGACTTCCAAAGGTTTAAATAAGACATAGTATAAGAGCTGAATCTATAACTAGTTTTAAAAGAGAAAGAGAAAATGGATAAGAAATATCACCACGATTAAGGTTGTGGCAGCAAATGTCTTTTTTAACACTATTATTTTCAGTCACCAAAATGAAGATGGAAAAATAATCAATGACCAGCACCATAAAATAATGTATGGAAGGAATAGTGAGTAGAAGGAAGGCTGTATGAGGAAAAGTAGATATTTGATAGTTTGCTGATGTCTTAACCTAATGTACAGGTAGACATTAGAGAGTCAAAGCAAGAAATCACTGTTTTATAATATTATTCAAAGTTTTATGCTAGCTATTGGGCAGCAGAGATTTCAAAATTATGTGTCTAGATAAGTTCCTTTTGTGCATCTGGTTGAGTGAAGAGTTCTATGGTTTACGTATAAGTTGAGCTAAGAATGTAATCGACATTCTCTTATGAAAATGGTATGGGGACCAGAATTTATTCCTAAATAGAACAGTCCCATATCTCACCACCTCTGTACATTCAGGTACACACATTTTGCCTGCAAAGGATTTGTGTGTCAGGGTTCAAGGTTAGGAACCTTAGGAAGAATCAATATTAGGAGAATACAAACTTCCATCTGTGCTAATATAGAGGAACTATTTGCACACAAAAGCATGTTGCATAACCAAGTAAGTCTTAGTCTGGCAAAACTATGAAAGTAGATGCAACCAAATGACAGCATAAGCCATAACTCATAAAAAACATCCAGTAGGCTGGATTTCGACAGGTCAATGTTCCAGTGTGTCTTCCACACTAACAATTTGTGAAATGTAAACCAAAGGACCTGAATTAAATAGTGGATTATATGGGAATATTTGATGCGAATTCCTGGAAAGCCTTTGCAGTGGTATTTTTAGACAATAGAAGATTTCCTCTTAAAGTCCTCCTTGGTCATAACTAAGAAAAAGAGAAGTCTAGGTACTTCAAAACTCTCATGATTTAAAAATTGAAGAAATAAGTTAAAAGCATTTTTATTTATTTATTTATTGGAAATATAGTGGAATCTATTAATCAGAGCCCCAATTTTCTCCGGGTTGCTGAGCAAACATCAGAAACTAGCCTATACAGAACATAAATATCTTTTAATATGTAATTAATCTGGGCTTCTGACCCAAAGGACAGTGTGAGGAAAACAACAAAACTCACAGGTATGCCTGTATTTATATTTATAGACTTCTAGAAATGTCTTTTAAAAAGTATACTTCCAAAAAAAATTTAAACACCATTTTATTGGATCCAGATTGTCATTTGGGAATTTTTTTTTATCAAATCCTTAAGCAACAAGCAACTCTAGTGTTCAAATTATCCCACAGCTGGAGCATTTCATTTGGTTGCTGTGGTTACGTTCCCATTGCTAGGACAACACACCTGCCCAAAAGCAGCTGATGGGAGGAAAGGGTTTATTTGGCTTACAGTCTCTAGGGGGGAAGCTTCATGACAGCAGGGGAAAGTATGGAATGAACAGGGGCTGGGCATCATTCATTATGACAGCAGGTGGAAAACAGCAGCAAGAAAGTGATGAGGGGGGACCTGGCTATAACACAGCAACAGCCTACCTCCTCCAGCAAGGCTCCACTTCTAAAACTGCCAAGCCTTCAGACCACACATTGATGGGAGTTATTGGATTCAAACCACCACATTTGGTTACCTAAGATATTTACTGTCTTCATGTGGTGAGCAAGCCACTTGTAAGCAAAATCTATCACTTGGTATGTTGCTTAGACCTAAACGGAGGGAATATAAATAAATGCTGCTTCATGAATTTAATATTCATTTATGGTAAAATATTAAATATCTTTAAGTTACCTTAATTGACAAAAATTCTATTATTAATCTATAGGAAATATCAAACTAAATAACCAAACTATGTATATGTCAATGTAATATTTTTTAAAAAGTGGTCTCCTTGAAGTATTTGTTATTTTTGTTGTTTTTTCTTGCTTAAGAATTGTGTTTTGATTCAGATAAATATTCAATAGTCATTATATTCTAGTTTTTTTACATATTTATATAAAAAGGCTTTTCACTTTTATTTTGAAGACTTTTAGAGTAGATTTAGGTTTGCAGAAAAATTAAGTTTAAGGTTCATAGATTTTCCTTTTGCCACCTGTCCCATATATGCAAAGTCCCCTTAACTATCAACAACCCCCCAGAAGAGTAATGTATTGGTTATAACTTGTGACCCTACATCAGTACTCTATCACCTAAAGTCCATAGTGAATAGTGGGGTGCACTTTTGATGTTGTACACTCTATGGCTTTGGACAGATGTAAAATGACATGTCTCTGTATCATAGTAGCACAGAGTATTTTCATTGCTATAAGATGATCTATGCTACATAAATAAGTATACATTCTATTTTAGCTTCTTGTCTTGCCTACTCACATAAATGTAATCTCCATGAGGTCAAGATTTTTGTCTGTTTAGAATACTGTTCTCAGCAAACATGTATAACATGTTATTGGTACAAATATGTTTTGAATAAAGGAATAAACAAACTTCTGTATTGTGCTTCCATAAAAAAAATTTCTGGGGCTAGAGAGATGTGGTGAAATTCTCTGTGTTCCAACTATTCATGCTCCCACCTCATTAACTTCTCAAAACCAGAGATTCTTTCTACTATCTTAAAATATTTTATTTATTTGCAATGAGAGAGAGAGAGAGAGAGATATGAGCACACCAGGTCTTCCAGCCACTGTAAATGAACTCCAGATAAATGTGCTGCCACTTTGTGTATTGGCTTTACATGGGTAGTTGGTACTCCAACTCTTGTCCTTGGGCTTCACAAGCAAGCACCTTATCCACTGAACCATCTCTCCAGCCCTCTTCTTACTGTCTTATACTCCTCTCCATTGTTTTGGCTTCCAGAAGGCCACCTAGTCCAAGTTCTACAGTAGTCCTATCAGATGGGTTTCTTTCACTTAATCACAGCTATTTCAGGTTCTTCTATAAATTTTAACTTCATAACTCATTTATGTGTTGTTCCAGGTCTGATTACCACAGCAGTTATTTCACAGTTCACCTACTGAAGGATATCTTTGTTACTTTCAAGTTTGGGCAATTATAAATAAAGTTGCTATAAACATTTGAGAGCACATTTGTGTGGATGAAAGTTTTCAAGTCATTCGTACAAATGCTGGATGGATGGCATGGTAGAGTATGGCCCATCCCAAATCAAATCACCAAACTTACTTTCCCAATGGCAGCACCATCTCTCCTTCCAACAGCAATGACTGAGGGTTCCAGGGGCTCCCAGCCTCTCCAGCCTCTGTTATTGGTGCTCTGGATTTGAGGTATTGTAATGGACATGGAGGGGTATCCTATTCTCATTTTCATGAGTATTTCCTTGTTTTGAAGTGTGTGGAGTAACTTTTCCCATGTTTATTGGCTGTCTTACTATTTTCTCTGCTGGATGGCTTGTTCATGTCTTTGGCCCTGACTTTGTTTGTTTTCCTATTGTTGAGGATTATCAGAGTTTTGTGTGTTTGGATTATATCTGTTTATCTGTATATGTCTTCTGTAAACACTTTCTCTCCTCTGTAGCTTGTCTTTTCATTCTCTTCATAGGTTTCCTATATTATTTTTATTTTTTTCATAAATGAAGCCTAAGGCCATCTGAAAGGCCACACTGTGATAATTACACCAGTCCTGTGGCTCTGGGGAAAGTAGGAGCTGCTCTGTGATTTGTGGCTAATAAAAGTTAAGAAGGTTATTTGATATTTGTGACAATCATTCACACTTAAAAACATTTCAGTATGCTCAGAAGCAATCATTCTGTGGCAATTTTTTTTCTTCTGATAGTATTGTACTTTGGAGTGGCTGATTTCCTCATTTATAGTTGATAATTTTAAAGTGTGAATTGTTACATGCATTTAAACTCTTTATCAGTTGAATCTGAATACTTTCCATTAACTATTATATTACTAAATTAATTTTTCACTGAGGAAAGTTTATTGGTTTTGTTGTTTAGAGTTAATGGCACCAAGTGGTAAATGTCCAGATATGTCTATAAAGAAAGCAGTCTGGCTTTGTTAGTCACTGAAGTTTTACACAATACTATAATTTTTTTTGTCAGAAAGGAAATCAGAAATGTATTCCTTTCATTTGTTGCATCTTGTACTTAGAAAAAAACATGTGAGAATCAACTGAAAACAATGCTATGCATGCTAATAAAGTTCAGTAAAGTGATCACAGAAAGGCAATAAATGATATAAATTAGCATACTGATGGGAAAGTTGTAATATGCTATGACATAAAAATATCAGACAATATTAAAAGCATATAAAGATTTAAAATGGGATCTTGCACTAGCAGTGTCTGAGGGACTACTGAGGAGGGCATTTATTAGGCTGGTGTTTATGTTCGTGTCTGAATAGACAAAAAAAGCCAGGTATGTATCAAAGAACATCTCAGCTACAAAACTGTGAGGTCATGAATAAATTTCTGATTTGAACTGCTAAGTTTGTGTTAATTTGTTATGCAGCAGTAGATGAGTAATATATCAAAGGTGTCAGAAAAAATACCTTCCATTTAAGATTTGTGTTGATTTAAAATGCTAAGCTTGAAGCACTTCTTTGTGTGGCAGCAGAAAACTAATGCAAGGCAAGTGTCAGAAAACAGCCTTCAGTTGAGAGCCCCTAGGAGATTGTTGGCTTGTTTGAAGACAGCCAGGTTATGCTAAAAATCACAAAAAAGAACTTCGGAGAAATGTTGAAGGCTATGGAGGAAAAGGTGAGTGGTCTAGCACAGGGTAATAGAGACCAAGGAATTGTGGGATTCTATGCCAAAGCAATGAGTGCCCAGGGAGACTTGAAATTTCAGTAGTCACAGAAATGATGGGAATGTGAAGCACAATGAGGTACATGTTGAATTGAGGAGAATGGAGAGCTGTCGGAAGGCATCGAGCTGTGGCATAGGTCGTTTGTCTCTTCTACAATTCCTGGTGGTGTAGCACCAAAACCATGGAGAACATTCTCTTGGGACACCATTACTTAATATCTGAAATATATGAAATGATTTCTTAGTTTTTCTGCAGAGGGGGTGTGGATGGATAGGAAAGAAGTTATGCTATTACAGGCAAAAGTCTGAGAAATGCCCCTTTTTCTACATAATATAGGGTATGAGAGACACAATAACAAGTTTTTCTAAAGAGAGAAAGAAATAACCTGAGGGCTCATGCTTCCAGCCCTGTAGCTCAGTCTACTGGTGAGAATCCTTAGTGACCAAAGTTCACATGGTGCCTAGTGGTGAGACACTGCAAATCTTCCCACAGACATCAAAAATCAGATGGGGTGTCTATCTCACCAAAGGAGGAACTTTGTTAGTCTTGGCAGCTTAGTGTTCTATCTCACCATAGGAGGAACTTTGGTATTTTAGCTTCCTGACACATTTCCAAGTATATATTTCTCTTATAAAATTAGAGTTGCATAAAACATTTTATACCTTAGAGCATGTGAGGAACAACTATTCATGTTAACATTTTTTTGTAATTTCATGATGTTCCTTTATATGGATTAAATATAATCTATTTAATAAATCCCCTATTGCTTGACATTTAGCTTTTTCCCATTTCTCAAAGTGCAAGCAGCACAGCAACGAATAAAATTTCAATTATATCTTTCCACAAATTTTTATATTCTAAGGATACACTTACCAAACTGAAATTATGAAAGTCAAATAACATGTTAATTTTAAAATCGTTTTTCTGAATTACCAAGTTGCCCTCCAGAATCTTCTATCATTTATTGTCTCATCCTAATAAAGTGTCATTTCTCTGCATCTTAGCCCTCACTCACTAAAACACTGAAAAGTATTTTGACATATTTAGTAGACAGAGATGTTACTTCACTCTATGAATTTTTTAAGCATTTACTCATATAAGTTGAAGTAATTTTTCAGTTTTTAATTAGTTAGCTAATGTATTTGCTTTACTTTTCATGGCTATTTCTTTTGTTATCATGCCTAAAAACTGTACAGAAATATTACCCAGGCTAAATTTTATAACACTATACCTATATTTTTGTTAATACTTTTATTTTTCTACTTTTTATAGAATTTGTAAAGATATATTTTTCCTAAAATATTTATTCAGTTGACCCATCACAATAACTAAATAATATCATTTGTGCTTTATAAAGTTGAAAACTAATTCATTTTTGACAACTTGAATTCTGTTCAATGAAAACATACTAATCTGAACATTTAAATATCCTGTGTTGGTGATGAAAATGCAGGTGCTATGTTAGATCAAATCTCTTAATGCCGTTTGTAAAATGACTTGATTCCTTTATTAAGTACATAATGGTTTCAGATTATTATTTGGCTGTAAATGAGGACCCTCTGAGATGACCATGTGGCCACCATCACCCTCTCTCCAAACCTAGAATTTCTTGGAAAGTTCTAAGACAAGACCTGGTGGATTAGAGTGACATTTAAAGACAGATTCTAATTTCTTCCTAAATGAAAAGAAACATTGAAAATGTTCTATATTTTGAAATTCTATTTATATGTCTATTCATTCACCACTTCAAGAAATAGAATGTAAGTTAGTTGCTCATCTACTTCTTAAAAAAATTAATGCTCTGTCATGGTTTGATCCAGGTGTCCCCCACAAACAAATGAATGTGTTCTGAATGCTCAATCCTCAGCTGATGGCAGTTTGGATTTTACAACCTCGATGGAGCTGTGTTGTTGGGGGCGGGCTTAGGGGGGTTATAAGCCAGCTTCTCCTTGCCAGTATTTGGCACACCTTCCTGCCGCTGTTTGCAGTGCTGTGGTGGAGGTGATGTCCAACCCTCTGTTCATGCCATCGTTTTCCCTGCCAGGCTGGAGTCTCCCCTTGAGTCCGTAAGCCAAATAAACCCATTCCTCCACATGCCGCTTTTGTTTGGGTTCTTTCTGTGCAGCAACTAGGAAGCTGACCACAACATACTCTCTCCCCCAAAAAAGTATTAAGAGACCTGGAAATTCCTCCTATATCACTAATAATTCTGGTAGATTGTGGAACATAGAGTTGAATTTATTAAGTTCCTGATTAAATTGCATCATCATGTTTTGCTTACCTGCACACAAAAACCAGAAACATTAAATTATACATTTTTAAGGATAACTCAAAACATTGAGTTAAGCCTGACTTAATGGTGTACTCTGGAACGGACAGAGACCTAGTTGAATGACTGCTTATTCTGATAGTCTGTGAAGTACACTTTCCCCAAATCTATCTTTTGAACAGCAGAGTTACTGGGTCATAGACTCATGTGCCATCAAGGAGTATGAACAGACGAAGAAAGGTAAATATGTGGTGTGACATAGAGAATCATGATGAGCTCCTAACTTTTAGATGAGAGCCTTCTCTGCCAGTCTGGGATCTTGCAAAGATGCATTTTCTGATTGCTTACCTGGGCGGGGGGAGGCGCAGTGTGCACCTGGGGGGGGTCACAGTGTGCACATTCACAAGTCTTCACTTGGTAAAGAAATACTCTAGTCTGAATTTTTCCTAATATACTTGTTTCAATGTGCTGATCATCTTCACTAACAAGTATCCCCTGAAAGTCATATGGAAGGTGAACACTTCTACACTTCAATAGAACTTCAGTAGTGCTGGACGATGAAAATGACCACATTGTCACAGCACACATCAGAGAGAATTGAGCAAGCTCTTTGAGTAGGAAAGACTTGTCATGGACTATTTCAGTAATGAGCTACTTACACAAGCACTGTTTGGGTTGGCACAGAGAGTGTGAAGGCCTGTTCATCTTTGAGTCTGTGCTAAAGTCAGTGGGCATCATTGAAGCGGTGTGTAGAGGACATGGAATGCTGAATCTGTGTGTGAATTAATTGGGAAATAATTTAAGATTTTCTGAGTATGCAATGCAGGCAGATGAAACTAAGTAAAGAAAACTCTGACTTGGCAAAGGTTCTTCCTTTTTGCATGGGTGTGTATGTGTGTTCATATATGTGTGGGTGCACGCGTGTCTAGGGGGAAGGTTGCTCCCTGACTTTGCGAATTTCTACTTGTAAGGAATGGATGATGTTAAAGTCCAAGATGTGCTGATAACTAGCCACGTGATCTACATAGCTAATCGTGTGAGAGTACTTTGAATGTGTTTATAGCTTTAAGGTCCATGATTTAGTGAAAATTGGTACAAAACAAACAGGTCTTGAGCTTTTTGTTCTTGGAAAGAAATAGTAGGTTCCACATTTTGTGATATAGATGCAGTCTAAGTCAAAAGTATTCAAAAACATTTCTGATTCTGAAAATTGTTTGTAATCGAAACCATTTCCCTACTTTTAGCACTGGCAATCTTATTTTCATTCCTTTAAAATTGTTTTTCCTTTAGCTGCTTGTACAGTTTTTTCATTACTTGACTTGACACACTGTGTCTAAAATTAGAATTAATTTTCTTGTATGCTGATAGTAACTCCTGCTCCTCGTACATAATGATTCATATTTTCCATTTGGTTTGGAAATTCTTCTTTATTAAGTAGAACTTTTTACAGAAACAGCATGTGTTGGTACCATCAACTCCCTCCTCCCTGTCCCCATTCAGATGAGGGCCCTCCTCCATGGAATTGCTGGTAGTCACCATAGGATTATGGGTTATGAGTTGTGAAAGCAGCAGTCAGCCCTTGTGTATGTGGAGTAGGGGAAATGCCTCAGGATATTCCCTCCCAACCTGTGGCTCTTACATTCTTTCCCACTCTTCTTCTACAAAATTCCCTGAGCCTCGGTGGGTCTGTTTTAAGTCTACTTTAGTGTTAAAATCTCAGCAGATTTATGCTTTGGTGTGTCTTGAGTATCCTCAGTGTCTGTCTCTGTCACTCTGGCACAGGTTTTCAGGTTAGCTGTGGAAGCAGAAATCTTGCTTATATCTCTATATCCTCTGTGGTTTCTCTTGGGCCATAGCTGATGTGCAAGGAGTGGTTCATCTCCTGCTCTTTTCTTGTCTTTTTGATAGATTTTGGTTCTCTTTGGTTATTGCTGGCCTTCTGAAAGATTCCCCAATGGAGAGTGAGATCAGCATAGTTTAAAAGTGATAAGCATTGTTAATTTAAAGAGATTTTTATGGGTGTAGCCTCTATTTTTGCCAAAGACTGGGTGAGCTTCTTTTTGGAGTCCATCATCTTGGTGTCCATAGGATTCTGACTCAATATCCAGTTCTAGCGGTGGATTCCTTTCCACTGAGATGATCTCTTAGCAAATCAGAGAGCCAATGGTTTCCCACTTAGGCTGGGTGCCACTATTGCACAGATGTGTAAATCTTGTCAGACTGATTGATTTCTCATGGAAGTGTCCTCTGATTGTTGTGATTGCTCACAACACTGTTGGACATTTCCCTCCAGCTGCTCATGTAGCACTGTCCAGCACTACACAGGCTAACCATCTGGGAACGGGCCTCCTTCCCAGCTGAATTTCTTGATGTTCTGTGTTAGCAGCATGTGGTGTCTTCAGCAATTGAGTCTTACCTTTTACCTCACACAGGTGCCTTGACAGAAGCCTGTCTTGTTTTGGGGACCTCAAAGTATTTCTGATCAATAGCTCCATGTGGGTTGTAACTGATTTTTGGTACTGGGAGTTATAAACTCGAGCCAAATGATTTAGGGTTAGGTTTCATCCCACCCTCTCCAGGATCCCTGTTACCAGACTATCCCCCCATACTCCTACTGAGTCTACTATCCAGGATTCTATGGTAGGATTCTATGGTCTGGTGTGGCTCATCTCTTGCTAGGATGTCAGCTATTGGCCTGCGCATTCTTGGTAGGGTTGGATGAGCCACAGCTCTCTTGCTGCCTTCTGAAAGATACAAACAGAATCTCCATCAGAGAGTAATCAGTATAGGTTAACTGAGATACACATTTCTGAATTAGCTAGATTCTACTGTTAGTAGCCTCTCCTTCAATCACTCACATAGTGCATCTCTCCTTGGGGGCCCAAGAGTCCGGCTCCCAGTGCATATTGCCCTAAGTCTCCAGTTCCAGTTAAGGGCTCCCCCTCACGAAGTGGAATATTTGGTTGTTTAAGTACAGAGTATATACATTGTGCATGTTGAAGTTACTGGGTTACTTTGAGGTGTCTGCTCTAGTTTTCTATTAAATATGGTTTGTCTCTTTGCTAAAGCATTTTGGCTCCTCAAATTTAGATTCTCCTGACTCTACCTCATTTGTCATTGGGACATAAGAATCACAGGTGTTATGTGATGATGACATGGTTTTGTTGGAATAATGTCACTTACAATCTTTATTTGATTAAAAAATAGGATTCAAGTAAAGGCAGCTACTGTTAACATTAATAATCACCATATATCTTAACTTTTGCTATGATAAAGAAATAGCTCTTATTGAGCAGCAGAGATGGTTTGGTCTTTAGGGCATTTTGCTTGAAAAGCCTAATGACCCAGGTTCAATTCCTCCCCAAACATGTAAAACCAGATGCATGAAGTCATACATGCATCTGGAGTTCATTTTCAGTGGCTAGTGACCATAGCCCAGGCAAGTCTTTTTTTCGCTCCCCCCCCCCTCTCTCTGTCTATATATCTCTGTCTGGAAATAAATGAATAAAATAATTTAAAATCAAAGAAAAAAATAAAAGAAATAGCTCTTTCTGACTTTGGAGCCTTTAAGAATAATGTGAGTGAAAGCATTGGTGATAGCAGCTTCATGTCAGAATTTACAAACAACATCTTTATTTTGCTAAAAAGAAATGCCACCAAAAATTCTTAGTTTGCTCATTGTGGTCCCTGTGTTTTGTATATAGTGTGCTTTCATTACTAATTGTGAATGTTACTATATGACCATATTACATATTATGATAGTGAAGTTTTGGTGTCAACTTGACCTGTTTAGTAATCTTGGGTGGGTCTCTGAGGTTGTTTACAGTAAGGCAGACCACTCAGTAGGGGAAAGGATATAAAGAGGCTCAGTGGAGCTAGAAACAAATATCCCTTCCTGGAAGGGCAGTGCAGGAAGGAAATTCTAGAGACTCAGGGAGTAAACAAGTCTGGGAAAGGGACACAAGAAGACCCTGCTCAAAGGCTATATAAAGGGGAAGGAAATATCTCTTTCTTCCCCCATCCTGTTTTGATTATGTGTGTGTGGTGTTGGTGATGGCCCCCCTCTCTCTCTCTCTCTCTCTCTCTCTCTATATATATATATATATATATAATATATATATATATATATAATATATATATATTATATATATATTATATATATATATGTCTCTCTGTGTGTGTGTGTCTCTCTCTCCCCACATGCTCTTGCTCTCACTCTTGCTCTCTCTGTTTGGACCTGTGAAAGGGAGCCAGCCTCAGCCTCTCTTTTTGCCATTATGGAACATCCCCTGGATCTGTAACTTCAATAAATACCTTCCTCCCATAAACTGTGCCTGGTTTGGAGGTTCATCCCAGTGGCATGTGGTTGACTACAACAGTAATATTCCAATTGTTTTACCTTCCTATGGTCCTTCACTATGCCTGCATAAACTGTAGGGTCGTGAAGGTCCAGGCAGTATTTATGTGAGGGCACCATCCTGCAGTACACTTTTTCCCACCATGAGGCTCTTAATTCTTCCCACCCTTTCTTCAGCAATATCCTCTGATCTTTTTAAGGAATAAGAAATGTCTCATTTTGTGTTCAGGTATATGCTACTATTATTTTCTTTTTTGAGAAGTTAAGAGTCTCCTCAATGTCTACTGCATCACAATGCGGGAGGTCCTCAGGCAAGAAGAGAGTTCAGCACTCGTGTTTAATCTCTCAAGTCCTCTGTACTATCTGAAGGTCCTTGCCAGATGTGATGAAGACTCATGTGCTTTGCCAGGTGCCTCAGTTTTTTCACCTTGAGAGTTTGTGGATCTTCCTGGTATTTACTTTTGACTGCACCTTGCAGATTGTCTGACCAAGGGGGAGATCATCACCCTTGTTCAAAGAATCTGATTTTTTAAAAAATGGGTAAATTGTCTGATTTGATAAACAGGTAAGGTCAGCTGTGTAAAGTCTTTGCATGCATCTGTAGTTCATTTGGTGTCGATGGGGTCTCTTTTTTGGCTCTCTCTCTTTCTCTCTCTCTCTCTCTCTCTCTCTCTCTCTGTGTGTGTGTGTATCTCTACTTAGAAACAAATGAATAGATATTTTTAAAATAAAAGAAGGAGGCTTGGTATCACATACCTTTAAGAGTAATATGAAGAAGATCATTGGTGATAGCCGCAGCAGTGTCAGAATTCAAGAACACAAATGGCATTTTAAAATTATTTTGCACATAAAGAAATGCCACCAAAAGTTCTTAGTTTGATCATTGTGGTCCTTCTGTTTGGTATACAGTGCATTTTCATTACTAATTATGAATATTACTATGAACATATTGCATATTGGTAATATTCCAGTTGGTTTCTTCCTATGGTCCGTCACCACACCCACATACATTGTGGGGTCATGAAGGTTCTGTGCAGTCTCTCTGTGGGGGTCACCATGATGCAGGATTATTCTTCTGCATCCTGAGGCTCTTAATTCTTTCTGCCTTGTCTTCAGCAATATTCTCTCAGCTTTGTAAGGCATAGGAATGCCTCCGTTTGTGTTCAGGTTTATGCTACTCTTTCTTTCTGCATTGAGAAGTTATGCCCCTGTCTATGGCATCATCATGAGGGAGGTCCTCAGCAAGGATGGAGTGTGACACTCATGTTTAATCTTTCAAATCCTTTGTAATATCTGCAATTCCCTGTCAGATGTGAGAGAGATGACTTGTGCTTGGAAGGTGCCTCGTTTTTCTGACACATCGTGTTCATGGATCTTCCTGGTATTCAGTTGCAGCTAGAATGTGAAGATTCTTTTACCGAGGGTAAATATTAAAAAACCCACACTGTAGGACCAAAAGAGGAATGAGATGAGGGTGAAGGGTACAGAACAATATAACTCAGTGGACACATAAAAAAGGTATGTTGGTAATTTCAGTACTTTATTTTCATTTTTTAAATTTCTGAATGTATGTGTCTGTGTAATGGGTATCAGATATTATGTGTTGATAACATGGTTTTGTTGGGAAATAGTAAGAGTGGAAAAGTTTTCTTCATTGATTTTGTTGAATATGTTCTCCATGCCTTTGGCCTGAACGTCTTCCCATTCTGATATCCTCATAATCTGGATGTTTGGTCACTTTAGGGTATCCTGTAATTCTCTCATACTCTGTTTGCATGATTTTTTGAACTTATTAAGGTTTTTGGACTCCCAATTTCTTCTGTCTTGTCTTTCAGATCTGAGGGTCTGTCCTCCACCTGATCTGTTCTGTCAGTGAGGGTTTCTAGGCTTTTCCAAGCTCTATTTGATTTTTGTTTTCTGTTGCATTTTTCTGTGTTGTATCCTTTCCTTTGTCAACTTCCAGTTTCAGATCATGATTTGATTTTCTTGATGCCTCTTGGAATTCATTCTTGCATTTAGTCGTGTCTTCATTAAACTGAACCAGCTGGTTATTAAGATCCTCTAGTTGTTGACACCTGTAATTTGTCCATCGCTCTTTTGAGGTCTTTTGTTAAGCCCAGGGATGAAAGCTGTGTGGTGTCACAGATGATTCTGCTGCATTTTCTTCATGCAATTGTTGGTTTTTGATGATTTGCTTCCAGTTCAGCAATTCACTTTGCCAGAATCTCATTGAGTTTGTTTAATAAGCTTATTGTGCTTTCATTTGGGGATTTTATTTCTGTTGTATCCTGTTTTCATTGAAGACTTTCATAGTGGTACAAGGCAATCTTGGTGGAGATCTCTAGGCTTACTATCTTGCATATTGTTTACATGGGGGGGAGGGACTACCCATCCTGAAGCAAAAGTCTTACTTTATTGTTGTGCCGTGTATCATCTTCAGTGAGTGTTCTGTTTGGGTTTGAACAAGATTAGAGTGGGGTGGGTTTGTATCCACAGATGTGTAGGCTGGAAACACTGATAGAAAGCTGCAGTTGGAGGTCTGGAATCTCTTCAGTATCCATCACAGACGTGCTTTGCCTGTGGGGCTCAGGGACAGTAGAACTTGCCCCTGCTCCCCTACTGTGCCCAGCTGAGCAGGCTGTGGAGGACTCACTAGTACTCCCTGGACAGGTGGTTGCCAGATACTCCTGTGCTCCCTGTCTGGGGTAAGTGGACACCAGCAGAGGGAGGTAGGGGGAAGGAGGGCATGAAAGGGAGTTTGGTGGAAGGGTGGGGCCTGGAGGGGGATGAGGAGTGGTGGAGGGTAGGGAGTGAAGGGTGGGGAGTGAAGGGTGGGAGTGGAGGAGGATGGCCAGCTGACTAGGCCTAACCTCTGGTCCGTGGAGTTGGCTGTTGGTTAGTGTGCTAGGCGGCCAAGGTCCCAGCAGTCCTCCACAAACTGCCAGAGCCCAGGCTATCTATGCACTCTGCACTCAAGCAGGATCCCTACCCCACCGCCCCACACCAGCCACCAGAGAATCACGAGCCCAGGTCTACTCATGCTGCAGTCTGCAGGGTCCCAGCTGCCCCACGCCTGGGAACCAGGAGCCCAGACCTAATCACACCCGCATTGGTTTGGAAATTCTTATCCATTTGAAGTATCTAGACATGTATTATTTCTTCTTGCTCTGTCTAAAGTCTTTTCACTGTCTACACAGCTCTGGTCCCTCTGTCTTTCTCTGATACACTGTAGACATCCCGAGCTGTATTTTCAATTCATTAATTCTTTCTTTGCTATATCTAGTCTTCATTTAAGTATATTCTGGGAGGAAGGAGTAATGTAGCTCTAGACTCTGCCTGTCTTGTACCTGAACCAAGACATTTATTACAACATAAGCCAGAGCTTTGTGGACCACCATAAAATGATGATAAAAGTTGTGCGGCACAGTTCTCTCAAGTTCTAAAAAGAGAGAAGAAAAATGACATCAAGAATATATATTACTAATTAATAGCTAACGACTTTTAAGAATTTCTGGAAGATGGGGCTGGGGAGATGGCTCAGGGTTAAAGAAGCTTGCTGACTGTAGTGTTTGGATCCCAGCACGCACATGAAGAAGCCAGACACAAAAGCAGCCCTCACACATGTAATCCTAACTTGTATAAAGCAAATGGGAATAGAGTCAGGAGAATCCTAAATCTTTTTTTTTTCTCCCCAGGCTAGCCTTGAACTCCTAATTTTTCTGCCTCCACCTCCCGTGTGCTTGGGTTTTAAGCACTTCCCATCACATTTGGCTCAAATTTTATTTTTCTATATGGTTGAATAAAACTCCATTGTGTAATATGGACCACATTTTCTCTATCCATTCATCAATCTAAGGAAATCTAGGCTGATTCCATAATTTGGTTATTGTGACTAGTACTGCAATAAGATATGTAGGATCTCTGTAGCATGTTCAGGAAAATTCCTTAGGGTATAATCCCAGGAGTGGTATTATATAGTAGTTCTGTTTTTAGTCTAATCTTCATACTGATTTTAATAGTGGCTATATTAATTTACATTTCCACCAACAGTGTATAAGGATTCCCTTTTCCATGCATCATCACCAGCATTTTTCATTTGTTTCCTTAATGATGACCATTCTGATTGGGGGGAGCTATCTGAATGTGATAGGGGACTTATGATGGCGTATTTGTATTCCATGTTGTAGAATGGAACATGTATGTACACATTATAAATAACTTAGTACATACACAGTATTAGTAGCTTAATTGCTCTAAGCTAACAGCCCCAATGGCCCTGGAGGAGTACAAGATTGATACGCAGATCCTAAGTGGACTCAGTGCGTCAAGAAGAGCCTGAGCCCAGGCATCCAGAGAATGGGGAGTGTGTTCAAGGGATGATGATGACAGAGACATAGACACCATGAATTTCAGGGACAAATCTACTGTTATTCTGTTGGGTTTTCCTTTATATATGACTTCATGCTTCTCTCTTGCAGCTTAAAATTTGTTTCCTTTTCTTCTGTATACATAGTGTTCAAAGTGCCTCCCATACTGGGATGACCATTTCTATTCATATCTGGGAAAAATCTGTGTTATGATTTTGAGTATGTTTTCTGTGCCTTTAACTTGTACTTCTTCTCCCTCTACTATGCCTGTGATCCTGTGATTCATGTTTGCTGCTTCAGTGGAGTCCCAAAGATCTTGTATGTTTTCTTTGTGCTTTCTGATCATATCATCTTTATTGTTTTAATATTTAATCCTATCTTATCTTTAAGCCCTGATTTCTTTATCTTCCATTCTGTTAGTGAAGTTTTCCACTGAGATTTTCATTAGAATTATTGAGTTTTTCCTTTCCAAACTTTCAATTTGAGTTTTTCAGTTTTTTATCAAGCTCATCTTTCATATCCTATGTTTCTATCATTATTTTATTCATTTGTTTATTTGTATTCTCTTTCAATTCATTCAGAAATTTGTCCATCTTTTCTTTGCTTTTACTGAACTTTCTCATAATCATTCTTTTGAATTCTTTGCCTAGAATTTTATTGACATCTCATTGGAATTCATTACTATGACATCATTAACATTTACAGTAATCATATTGTCCTTATTTTCATGTCTTTTATGTTTCTGAATCATGATTTGTGCATCTGGGGTTAAGCCTTTTTTGTATTTTTTAAACATTTGCATTTTTATGAGGGAAAGAGAAAAAGGGAGAAAGAGAGAGAGAGAAGAGAGCATGAGCCAGGGCCTCTTGTCACTGCAAACAAATTTTAGACACGTATAACACTATTGCATCTGGCCTTATGTGGGTACTGGGAAATCAAACCTGGACCAGTAGACTTTGCAAAGAAGTGCCTTTAGCCACTGAGCCATCTTCCAGCTCTTGTTTGGACTTTTCAATCTCCATATTGTTTCAATTGAAGTGTTGGCAATGTTCTAGTGGGACTTGATTATGGTATATTGAGGTGTATTATCTCTCCACTGCACTATGAGTGTAGCTTATAATTTAAACAATCCTCAAACATGCTGGATGCCCTGGCAAGGCACTCAGCAGCACTTTGAGACTAGAAGTCTAACTGTTATATAGTCCCATGATAAAGATAGAGTAATAGCCAGTTAAAAATAATCACCTCTTTAATTCCAATGGGTTCTGAGTAATAAAGAAAAATATTATAGTAAGATGTATACCATGATAAGGTAGGAAAGTTAGGAAGACAAAGGAAATAAATAGAACAAGAAAAGTGATTGTTACTCAGGAAACAGAAGAAAAACAGAAGAGGAAAAAGTAAATAAACTGCATATCTGCTCAGATGAGTCTAGCATTAATTGTGTTTTCTCATTATTTTTCTTCTCCTTGTGGCTTCAGCCCTCCCTTTCCTGTGTGACTTTTGTCCCTTGTCACTCCCACGTGCTTCCCTTCTCTGAATATTCTGGAACTAAAAGTACAGCACGTATTTTCTGAGGCTCTGCTTGGTTTAGACTGGGTTTTCACCCTCTGCATTGTATTCATCCCACACTTGGAGTTGAACCCTCTGGGACATTCTTGTTTTGTTCCATTTGTTAAAATTTTCTTTCTTTTCTACCAAAACTCGGTGCCTTTCAGCTGTTACTCCTCTCAGAGCATGGCTGCTCTCTAACTACTCCTGGTTTATTTCCTAGTCACTCTAGCTGTTAATACATGAGTATTGTCACCCGTCCTCCTCATCCCATTTCATAATCTCTCATGGAATTCAATATTTAATTTTGTATTTTAAGAGGAGAGAGATTTTAATGCTAAGAGAGAATAGAGATTTCTTTATAGCTTTACCTTTCCTTTTGAACTTTTCCCAGAAAAACTAAAGGCTAAAACACATTATATTTCTCTATCTTTATTTTTAGTGAATGATTTAATTTTCCTGCCCCTGATGACAAGCTATGTAATTCTCATTTCTAGGCATTGCTGTCAGATGGATAATTATCTATATGTGTTCAGTGCTTTCTGAATGAGCCTGCAGTGAATCATTCCTGTGCTGGTCACAACTCTTCGGTGTCCCAACATGGGCATGGTAAGTCCATTGCATGAAGTAGGTAGAATTGGAGTCTTCTCCCCAGAAGGAGAGCTCATGTCCACACTTCTCGCTGCATACAAACTTCTAGTTAGGCTGTTCTTTGGCTTACTACATAATAAGTCACATTAAGTAAAACTTTTTTTTTCCAGAGCACTTATTATAAAAAAAAACTAATTTGTTAATTGTTAGTATATGGATTTGTTTTCCTCAGGAATGCTTTATTGCTCAGCTTAAGGTGAGACCATTTATTTGAAGTTTGCATAGATGGTGTTTAATAAAGTTGTGAGAGCACAGCCTGCACAATCATATGCAGCCACCTTGCTTTATTTACAAAACTATGTGTCTGAGATCTGAAACTAAGCCATATTTATTTGAACATTCTCGTTGTCTAACACAGGCTTCTTGGTAGGTATTCAATAAAATTCAAAGTATAATGAAGTTGGGCTGGGAAGATGGCTCTGCTGTTTCAAGTACTCACTGGTAGGCCTGCCGACCCAAGTTCAATTCCCCAATAAAAGAAGGAAGCAAAGTGGCACATTTGTCTGTGATCCAAATGAACCTTTGGTAATGGGAGGTGGATCTAGGAGAATCCAGAAGTGGGCCCGCTAGACTGGTGCACGCGCATGGTAAGAATTAAAAAAAAATTAACAAAGGAAGACTGTCTCAAGTAAGGTGAAAGGAGAGGACAAACACCCTGTGGCTGTCCTCAGACCTCCATACACACACACACACACACACACACACACACACATACACGACCACACATACACGACCACACATACACACCATATAAATCGATCCATCCATCCATCCATATGCACATGCACATTAAAAAGCAGAATGAATTGTGCAGTAGTAAATGTTTATATATTAAACATTTCACACATTGGAGGTAAAGCTGGCAATAGATGAGCATAAGAATAAGATCTGGTATCAACCAGATTCATCTATAATCTACCCTTTATAGCCTTGTGCAAGGTGCCTTAACAATTCCTCATCTTTAAAGCTATTGTGACTTTGTAGGAATATCATGAGAATTAAACTAATATATGTAAGCTGTTCAGCATAGGCACAGCCAATGGAGATGTTTATTATTGCTGGTATTGAGATAAAGAATCTATTGATGACGTTGCTATCATTATTATTTATCTAACAAAATTAACAAAGTTGTCAGTGTCATAAACATATTCAATGTCTTGATAGGGGGCACAAGGTGGTGCAGAGATTCTAAATATGACTTTCAATTAGATGGCATTTATCTACAGGACAATCATGGTGATTGTTTTTTTTTTTTTTAGTATTTTTAGACTATGTTTTATGTTTTACTTAATAGCCACCCGATCTTCTAGAAACCTACACAGTTTGAGGCCAGGCTGCAGCTCTTGCTTCAAATATGCAGAATAAGCACAGGCAGGGAAATTGGTAAAGTATGGGTGAGGAAGGGCCTCCATGCAGCACAGTCCTAGTGCTAACTTCTTTTCTCTAAGGAAAGTGCTTGTGTCTCATGAGGCTCAGTCCCCTCTGATATGTCCATGAATGCTAGGACTTATTTGCAGGTGGTGATTTATTTCCTGCTGCCTTTTAATATGTATTAAATAAGATTGCCAAGATGCATAAAAAGTATCAAGACAAAGAAACGAAGAGGTTTACTATGAATGATGCATCCTTACCTTAGATTAATATAGTGAAGGCTAAGCCTCATGTGATGGTATTAAGAGGTGGAGAGGTAATCAAGTCAAGAACACTTGTGACTTAGATTAATGGTCTCATAGGAAATGAAGCTTCCTTGTGTGCCATCCTCCATGTGAAGACACAGTGAGGAAGACAAAGAGAAAAGGAGCTATCCTTGAACTAGAAACAAGATCCTCAACAGACATTGTTGCTGCCAGCTCCTTGATCTTGGACTCATCAGCCTCCACTAATGAGAGAAATAAGCTTCTGCTGTTTTAAGTCCATCACTTTGTTATAACAGTCTTATGGAAGACAAATTTGGAAATGTTTTAATTGGTTAATAATAGTGACTGACTTCTTGTTATCCTTTTGTTCAAATCTTTACTGAGTATGGGACATGACACTTTGACATCAAACATAAAGACAGAATAGTCAAGAAGGCAGATGATGAATATCAGTTGTTATAGTTTATATCTGAATGTTCCTCCGAGGCCCATGTGTGCAGGGCTTGGTCATCAGTGTAGAAGTTGGAAGTTGGTGGAAACCTTTAGGAAGTGAAACTGTGGGAAGTTTTAGGTCACTGAGGGTGTGCCCTTGAAAAAGAGGGTGCAATGCTGGTTTATTCCTCTCTTGTGCTTCCCTGCCAAAAACTGAGCACTTTTTCACATGTCATGTAGGTGTTTGTTTGGTTGTGGAATGTACACACACCTGTACCAGTGCAGCACATGTGGAGGCTGGAGGACCACATTGGCTGTCCCCCTCTGTGGTGCCTTGATTCGGGTTTCCCCATAAACTTATGTGTTCTGAATGCTCAGTCCCCAACTGATGGCAATTTGGGAGTCAGAACCTTACTGGAGGAGGTGTGTTGTTGGGGGGACAGGCTTATGGGTGCTATAGCCAGATTCCCCTTGCCAGTGTTTGGCCCACACTCTTGCTGATGCTGTTCTGTTGCTGTTGTCCACCTGATGTTGGTCAGAAGGTCATGCCCAGCCTCTACTCATGACATGTTTTACACTGCTATCATGGAGGTTCCCCTCAAGTCTATAAGCCAAAATAAACCCTTTCGTCTCAAAAGCTACTTTGGTGCTCTCTACCAGCAAGGTGAAGGCAATTGCAAAAGGAAATTGGTGCAAGAGGAGTAGGTAGCCCTCCTAGAGGTGGGCTTTTGAAAGGAAGCCTTGAGAGGAAAGAGCCTCTTCCTCCCATCTGGCTGCCTGTTCTGCTTGCTGGTGAGTGCCTTCTCTTGTACGTGCATCTGTCCTGTTCAGCTATCCTTCCTTGGCATTGGAACCAAGTTTCCTCAGCCTTCAGTGTGGACTGAAGACCAGCGGCTCTCCAGGAAACCTTCAGGCCTTCAGTGTTGGATTGGGCCTGCTGAGGCATCCAGCATGTGGACTGAACAGCTAGCTACCAGGTTCCTTGACTCTCAGGAACTATTGTTGCTATTGTTGGACTGCCTTCAACTAATCCAATAAATTCCACTTTTAATACAATTCATTCTGTCAGTTCTGTTCTTCAAGAGAACCCTGGCTAATACACCCTCCATTTCTCAAATGCTGTTATTCCTTGACACAGAGTCTCTTGCTCATTCTGGAGCTTAATTCTTTCACCAGCCCCAGAGATTATCTGGTCTCTGCTCATTACAGGATGCATTACAGACATGTGTGGCCATACCCAGCTACTTACATAGGTGGTGGGGAATCAAACTCGGGTGGTCTCTGGCCCTCCTGCTTGCATGGTGGATAACTCAGGGTTCTCTGGAGGAACAGACTAATACATAGAAAATATAAGGGTATTAGATTAACTTACGAGCTACAGGCTGGGCAGTCGACAAGAGGATCAGAAAACCCAGTAGCTGCTCAGTCCACCAGGCTAGATACCTCAGGAGTCCCAATCTAGCACTGAAGACCTTGAGAATTCCAAGGGTGCCACTGATCTTTAGTCCATGTTGAAAGGCCAGTGATGATGGGTTCTAATGCCCAAGGATGGCATCAATAGGGCACATCAATGCACGATCCAGCAAGTAGCACAGGCAGCCACGGAAAAAGCTCTGTATTCTCCTAGAGTTTCTATACCTGGAGTCCATAACTGAGAGGGCTGCCCACTCTGGGGGAAGTTCTTCCTCCATCCATCAGTTATTTTTGGAAATAGCCTCACTGACCTGCCCTAATGTCATCAAGTTGACAATATCATTTAACATTTGCATCTAGGAAGGGCTTTTATCAACTGAGCCATCTCTCCAGCCTCAATACTTTCTTTTTCTTTACAATGGTGGATTTATCATCATATTATGATTTGATAAAGTCATTTTACAGAATGGAGCTGGAAGTTGAATAAACAGAATTTCAAGATCAAGAGAAGGCATGAGTGAGTGACTCAACAGAGAAGTGGAAGCAGGTGGAGAGAATCTCACTAGTCCATCCCTTCCTAAATGGAGGAAGCACTCATTGATTCTGATAACGGAATAAATAGATACAGCTAAAATCCAAGGTAACTAGAAGATCATGATTCAGTTGGAGAAGATGGACTCCAGATGGAAGAATCTTGAATATTCTGCCAATTAATTTGAACATCCTCCTACAGATGAATGTTTTCGTAAGTGTCTAAGCCTAAAGAATGCTCACTGATCTAGGTCATTGTGGCCTTTGTGAGTTTATGAAATGTCTGCTTCTTAGAGAGATAGAACCATGTTTTACTCTAGACCATCAGGGCTCTCAGAAGTTCTGAAACCAAAAATAACCCTGTTTAACATTCTGAAATCCATTACCCCCAAATCTTTTATTTGCAAAAAAAGACACTAATCAATATTGGATTTAAAAGACCACTCTAAGGAACTCCGTCTCCACTGCAGCTGTTGCCTCTTTCTCTTTGGTATTCCCTTGAGAAGGTCTGGGACAACTCCTGCCTGAAGTCTCCGGGCTTCCTGGCGAGACAGGGCAGCAGCATTCTCCTTGGCACCCAGCCACACAAGATGGAGCTGCATGGGGCATCTTCTGTGTTGCTTACCTTTGGGGGTTCTACTCATTTTCTTCCCTCTGTCTCCTTTGACAATAGTTTGATGATCTTTCATGATGATAGTAGCATAAAGAGCACTCTTTGGATCGGATCCTTTGCACACTAGTGAAGTGATTAGTTTTGGTTTGAGTATCTTGGAAGGATTCATCCAGCAAATGATTTCCATCAGGGTGAGCTCTATGATTTATATGTCAATCAGTTTTAATTTCCTCTCTCAGATGAATGGATAAGGGGTCGAAATGAGTAATATCAATTGAATACTGCCATGCTTACTCACCAAAAGAGACTCTGTAAAGTGACTAAATTCCTGCCTAACCAGGTATCCAATGTTTGGGAAAAGCTTCTGATTTGCAACTCTAGCTATTCTATCATCTGCTGCCCCTCACACTAAAATTGTATTTCACAAAGGCTTCCGAAGACAGTTGGAAACTCAGCCCTTTTCCAAAAGCTCTATAGAGACAGACTTGCTGGGCAGGTTTTGCCAAGTCTGGAACATGCTTATGCCCACGATGCTATTATCCCAGTCATACCAAACATATCCTTTACCACCCAAAGTTTCCTTATGCTCCAGGGAATGCTGTTTACAGTTTTTGATATGAACACTTAGCATAAACTCTTAACAAAATATGCAATGCTTGATACCATGTTGTTCACAATACATACCATATTACAAACCAGGTTTGCAGGACTTACCATGTATCGCTGGAAAACTGTGTCCATTGAGCACCAATTTCTCATTCTGTCTCTCCTTGGCCACTGTTGCAGTCAGCTTTCTAGTTGCTGTGCAGAAAGAACCCAAGCAAAAGAGGCTTGTGGAGGAATGGGTTTATTTGGCTTATGGACTCGAGGGGAGACTCCATCCTGGCAGGGAAAACGATGGTATGAGCAGAGGGGTGGACATCACCTCTGCCACAGAACTACAAACAGTGGCAGGAAGGTGTGCCAAACTCTGGCATGGGGAAGCTGGCTTATAACCCCCAAAAGCCCGCCCCCCACAACACAGCTCCATTGAGGTTGTAAAATCCAAACTTCCATCAGCTGAGGATCCATTACCCAGAACACATTCATTTGTTTGTGGGGGACACCTGGATCAAACCATGACAGCCACTAATAATCACCATTCTTTTCTATTCTCTGTTACTATGAATTTGACTATTTAGGTATTTTGCATAAATTGAATCATACAGTACTTTGTTCTGTGACTGGCTTGTTTCACTTTGGCATCTTAAAAGTTCCACCATTATAAATGAGAAGGTTTCCTTTTTTAAAAGACTGAACAATATTTCATTACATATAATATATCACATGCTTCAATTCATTTGCTTATGGAGATTTGGGTATTCTACTCAAAGGATTTTTATACTATTCTAGATTGGCCATAGAAAGAACTTATAAAGTATAAAACTATGATTTTTCTTGTTAAGCATAAAATTCTTGATAGGGCTGAGGGTTTAAAGAAAAATCTTAGCAATAATTGGAGCATAGTTCCAGCTTTATGATTTAAAAGGAATCAAAGTACAACAAAAAACTCAAAACTGAAAATTATCATATGGAGATAATAGCTTTTGATATTTTTGTGCATATACTACTTAAAAACACATAAATAGCGATTTCCCTGACAATAATTGTCATTTTTACTTTATATTATAAATAGCCTGAATATTTCATCACGCCATTTTTTACTAGTTCTTTTTACTTTTTAAGGTGCTGAGGATACAATCCTGGGCAGGTGGTTCATGCCTTTGGCACCCTGGAGGCTGGTTGAGGTAGGATTGCTATGATTTTGAGGCTAGTTTGGGCTACAGAGTTCCAGGTCAGAAATGGCTACAGTAATACCCTGCCTCCAAAAACAAGAACTTGTAAAAAAGGACCAAAGGAGAAGTCCATGTGACCGGCGACTTCTGTGTTAGCCCGATTGGCCAGTCAGTTAGTTGAAAGGTGGGAGATAGAAGTGTTAACTCACCATTGTTGATGACTAGGGAGCCAAAAGGAAAGAGGCAACAAGACAGACTCATGTTCAAAGGCCCCTCCTAAGATCCAAGACCTTGGAATCTGTGGGCAGAGTTGGGCAGTGAGAAGAGGATGAGGTAGGAGAGGCAACAGATACAGAACTTTAATATTTAGAAAAGGGAGATATCCACAATTCACCGTGCAGGTAGAGGCTTTTATAAGGGTCTGGTGTTAGAAATGAAGATACTCAGAAGTGGACCCGATGTGCTGAACTGTCAGAATGTCAGGCCAGATGTACCCACTGGTCAGATAGTGGCACAGCAGTCGTGGGTACAAGCAACATTTTACTGATTCGATTTCAAGCCTGCACTATGGGAGAGAACACATGTCTGATTACCATAAACCAGGGCAAAAAACTATGGCTGAGAAAGTCAGTCTTTATGGGGCAACAACTTCCATTGTGTTGCTAATTGCTTTCTAAATATTTATGGTTAAGCCTATAGGTCATTGTCATGTCAGTTTCAGTAAGAGGAGGACATTTTTGTTGCAATGAGAGGTGTACTACCTAGACTCATAACCCCCCAAGATCCTGAGGCTAAACGACTGCACTGTGACATGATGGCCCAATACTAAGCAATGAATGGAGGAAGAGCTCATCTTTGTATGACCACCTCTGAGGCTCAGGGAACATTGAGGAACAGGGAGCAGAAAGAATGTAAGAGCTGGAGGAAGGAATCAAGTGTCGTTGTGTGACATGGTCCCTCAGAGAAAAACAGTTATTGCCATCTTTATCAGAAGCAGCTGTGGCCACACACGAGACTCCAGATTGAGTCTAGTGATATTCCCCCATAGAAGAAGAATAGTTATTGTCAATAAACTCTACTCATCTACCTTGGAGTCACCAAGGTAATCAATTTAACTTATCCATTTCTAGGAAAACAAATTAAGTTGAAATAACCTCAGTCTTCTAGGTAGAAAAAATATTAGAGTCAGTTATCACAGAGTTGCACACCATGACATTAGGTAATGAGTTCTGTCATCCATTAATTTATATATGAAAACATTTTCAGAACCCTTATTCACAGTGAGGTTTACTGTTGGTCAAGCTGGTTATAGCTTTCTTCTGGTGATCAAACTTTGGCATTTGCACAGGGTGAAAGGAGAAGAGGTGTGCACTAGAAAATAGAGATGTATTAGTTAAGGGAGGCAGGAGATTTCCCTCAACCTGATCCCATGGCATTTTCCATGGGAAATTTAAATCTCTACAATATATAGTAGTAAACCCTGCATTTCTTTCTTTTTAAAAAGAGATTTTTAATATTATTTGTTTGTTTATTTATTTTTTTGAGAGAAAGAGAGAGGTAGGGAGGGAGGGGGAGATAGGAAGAGAGAGAAAGGGCAAGCTAGGGCTTCTAGGTACTGAAAATGAACTCAGGATGCATATGCCACCTTGTATATCTGGTGTTACATGGGTACTGGGGAATCAAATTTGGGTCCTTGGGCTTTTCAGGCAAGCGCCTTAACCACTGAGCCATCTCTCCAGCCCAATTTTGGGTTTCTTAATGTGCCCTTAATATCCTGACAGATGAGACTGAGCAAGAGGACAGTACAATGCACCTGATTTGTCATTGTAATTTTCTCTGTGCAACTTCTGGAAGAGCAAGGGGCTTTCATTAATGAGGAAAGGACAAGGCTTTCCTGAGGCTGATGAAATTCTGAGCACATGTACTTCCTCTGCTGGTACTTCGCTGTTGCATGCTGTGGTCTTACTCTTTAAAGAAACAGCAGAGTGTTGCAGATGAGAGCCAAGTTCAAAAGCAGAATGAGAGTGGATACACTTACGCAGGCAGCCTGATTGGGTCACTGACAAAATGAGATAGA
>PVHP010023062.1:0-27801 GCA_004024765.1 Zapus hudsonius
TCTCTCCTCTCTCTCTCCTCTCTCCCCTCTCTCTCTCTCCCTCCTTTCCCCCTCTCTCTCCCCCCTCTTTCCTTCCTCTCTCTCCCCCCTTTCTCCCCCCTCTCTCTTCTCTCTCTCCTCCCCCCTTGGAAAATGAATAAATAAAATATTTTTTAAATAGTAAATAAAATTTAAGAATAACCAACAGTCAGTATTAAAATGTCAGAAAAAAAGGGCTGGAGAGATGGCTTAATGGTTGAGGTGTTTGCCTGCAAAGCAGAAGGACCCGAGTTCCAGTTCCCCAGTGCCCACATAAAGCCAAATGCACAAGTTGGCACATTCATCTGGAGATCATTTGCAGTGGCTGGAGGCCCTGGAGCGCTCTTTCTCTCCACCTCTTTCTCTCAAATAAATATTTTAAAATATCAAAAATAGGACTGGAGAGATGGCTCAGGGGTTAAGGAGTTTGCCTGCAAAGTCTAACAACCCAGGTTCAATTCCCCAGCAGTACCCATGTAAAACCAGACACAAAAAGTGTTAAATGTATCAGTAAATGTATCGGGAGTTTGTTTACAGTGGTTGGAGGCCCTGGTGTGTGTGTGTGTGTGTGTGTGTGTGTGTGTGTGTGTGTGTGTGTCTCTCTCCCTCTCTCTGTCCTCTCTCCTCTCTCTCTTTCTCTTTCTCTCTCATCTCCCCTTGCAAATTATTCTTAAAAAGAATAAAAACAAAAATGTCAAAGTTGGGCATTACTGGGTGTGGTGGTGTATGCCTTTAATCCCAACACTTGGGAGGCAGGTCAGCCTGGGCTAGAGGGAGACATTGAAAATACTAAATAAAAAAATAAAAGAAGGTAGCACATGCCTTTAATCCCAACATTTAGGAGGCAGATACAGGATTGCTATGAGTTCAAGGCCAACCTTGGCTGTAAAATTGAGTTCCAGTCAATCTGGGGGAGAGTGAGACCAAGCCTCAAAAAAAAAAAAAAAAAAAGTCAGGAGAAAAGAATGGGAGAAGCAAAAAGAAAAGCTTTCCTAGAAACTTCTGACGTAAAATGGACTCATCAAATTGAATTTCTGGAGAAAAGGCAGGGTGTGCCTGGAGGAAAGGAAGGAGGGAGGTTTTGTTTACAGTGACCTTGTTGTTGAAACTATATGAAACTATAGCCAGTTTCACTTTTGAAAATACCTGTCATTTTTTCCTGTCACAAAGGAAAAGGCAAAGAAACTGTATGTAGACAACCAACTGGTGATACAAAAATAAGTGATACACACATAGCAAGTGACAATGACCAAAGATGACATTTCATTGGAATAATACTTTCTGGACTTTTCACTAGGAGATACGATCTTCTGTAGAGTTTGGAAAGAGACTGGGACTATAATACGGAGAAGAAATGATCAGGTCCAGGCTGAAGCAGTTCATTGCTGAAATTTTGTATCTCTTTCAGACTATTAAGCATCTAATGGAGGCAGAGAAGGTGAAAGGATTCTGTCAGCTAGTGGTGGCCGCCAAGCTCAAAGAGGGCATTTCCCACCTCATCCAGTCCTGTGGCCTCGGGGGCATGAAGCACAACACAGTGGTGATGGGGTGGCCCAATGGCTGGCGTCAGAGTGAAGATGCTCGTGCTTGGAAGACTTTTATTGGTACAAACATTTCCTCTACTACCTTGAAGGCTCATCTGGGTGACAAAGTTAAATCTTCGTCACCGTAGCATAACCCTAGCTTCCTAGTGACTGACTGCCATTGTTGAAGCATGGTCTTATAAGGCCATGCAAAAACCTATCAGTAGTGCCCTAAGTTTTACCTGCCCTTCCCAGCTGTACATGTATGTTCATAACTTGTGTCTGCCATCTCAGGTTATAAACTGATGTGTTCATTTGTGATTTTAACTTTTTTTTGCTTGCTTCTGTGTGTACGATGTGTACACATATGTTTCCCTCACTTTTTCACCCACTCCTGGTTGAGCCAGTCTCGTTCTGACCCTGGAGCTTGCCACTTTCTCATGAGCTGTGCTGATTGATGGTCGTGTATCTGCTCCCCTGTGGGACTGGGGTTACATGTGCATGTGACCATGTCTAGCTGTTTATGCAGGTCCTGGGATTGAACGCAAGGAGTCTCAGGCCTCCTCAGACATTCATATTTTTACAGGAACCACTGATCCATCTCTCCAGCCTCATTTGTGATTTTTTTTATACTGATTTTCTCACAGGAATTGCAAGGGATGTCCTTCATCAAAATCTCCCAAGTTCACAAATTCCCTCACCATAAAAACGTGGTAATCCCAGGCTAGGGAGATTGCTCAGCAGGTCAAAGCCCTTGATGCATGAGCATCTGAACCTGAGTTCAGAGCTCTACAGTACATTTAAAGGCAAGGTGCAGTACTCTAGTCCCATCATGCCTATGGGGAGATGAGGTGGAGAACAGGAGAATCCCCAGAAGCTTTCGAGCCAACTAGCCTGGCATATGCAGTAGCAAACAAGAGACCCTGCCTCAGACGAAATGGAAGGCAAGGATCCACCCAGGAGATTGGCCTCTGGCCCTCAGTACACATGTGGTGGTGTGTGCATGGTCACATAATTCTTAATCCAGTTCTATTAACTATTCAGACTTTTCTCAATGAGCTCTGTTACTTAATAAAGTATAATATACTATGTCAATAGGACACCTGTTCAAAGAAATGACCCAGACACATTAGCACACGCCTTTAGTCCCAGTCCTCAGGAGGCAGAGGTAGGAGGTGAGTTCAAGGCCACCCTGATAGTGAATTCCAGGTCAGCCTGGGCTAGAGTGAGACTCTACCTCAAAAAAAAAAAATTAGAAACGAGCATTATCCTTCCTTTGCATTTTTTTGGGGAAGCTGAACATATGCGAATTCCTTCCTGTTAGGAAAAGCCCTAGGATTCTTCTCTGCTTATCCCAATTCTCTTGTGTCTGTTTTTCTCCGTAGGCACAGTGCGAGTGACAACTGCTGCTCATCTTGCCCTGCTGGTGGCTAAAAATGTCTCCTTCTTTCCCAGCAACATAGAGCAATTTTCTGAGGGCAACATTGACGTGTGGTGGATTGTGCATGATGGCGGGATGCTCATGCTGTTACCATTCCTGCTGAAACAGCACAAGGTACTTGGAGCCGCTTTCTTACAAAGTCTCTCCCTTCTGTCCTGGCTCACTAGGCAAATCATTCTTCTTTGACTCTATATTGTGGGAGCTTAAAATCTGAAGAGATGGGTTGTCCTATAATCCCAACTAGAACCTCATGAGAAGTAACTTTCCTCTATTTCATGTTGGCCAAATTTAAGAGAAATTTAGTGAGTTAACAAAACTTCATGTGAGCCCTTGGAAAAAATCAGGAACAATTTTTTTTATAAAGTCTCCCGAAGGAAGCCTCAGAGGTATGTGTTTGTATGTATATCATACACATAAATGCCTTTTTTTTTTCTTTTTTGTTTTTTGTTTTTCGAGGTAGGGTCTCGCTCTAGCCCAGGCTGACCTGGAATTCACTGTGTAGTTTCAGGGTGGCCTTGAACTCACGGAGATCCTCCTACCTCTGCCTCCCAGTGCTGGGATTAAAGGCGTGAACCACCATGCCCAGCTTTAAAAGCCTTCTTCTTTTTTTTTTTTATTGTCCATAATGAGTTACATTGTTTAGTGGGCCAACAATGAGTTGTTATCCCCAATTCCTCATTGCCCCCTTCCCCATCCTGAGCCTTCTTAATGTGTCATAATGAAGGTACACTCCTCTGAGTTTCTGCCTCCCCATGTTAAGCAGCAGAGAGGATCCTGATGTCCTCTAAATCAGCCCTAACAGAGTCTTTCTGTAGCTCTATGTCCCATAGGTTGAGGATTCAGTCTAACAATGCCAAGTGCAAGCCCTGCTTGGTTTTACCTATGCATCTGACTTAAAAGGAAATATCATGACTCTCTTTCTGGGTTCAATTTTAATTTCCTAGAGTGGTTTATAGAATTCAAGGGAACACTTTCTTACATTTATTGTATTATTGTAAAAAAATACAGAAGATACAGATAAAGAGATGCATAGGGCAGTGAGTGTGGGAAGAGGCACAGTCTTTCCATACACTTGCTGGCATGTACTACTCTTCAAGAATTATGCTCAGTTACCAAAAGCTCCCTGAAACAAAGTCCCTGAGAGGTTTTATGGAGTCCTTATTATATAGGCCTGCTTGACTAAATCATTTGCCATTAACCCCCAACTGCTCTGTCTTCCCAAGAATTTTAGGAATTGTATGCCAAGAAACAGGGACAAAGATCAATTTACACAATATTACATGAGCCATCTTTTTGTTTCATTTTGTTTTTTCTAGATAGAGTCTCACTCTAGCCCAGGCTGACCTGGAATTCACTATGTAGTCTCAGGGTGGCCTTGAACTCACAGTGATCCTTCTACCTCTGCCTCCCAAGTCCTGGGATTAAAGGTGTATGCCACCATGCCCAATGCCATCTTTTGCTTCTTGATAGTTTTCCTTGTAATAAAATTAAGAAGTTATAGTGAGCCGGGCGTGGTGGCACACACCTTTAATCCCAGCACTCGGGAGGCAGAGGTAGGAGGATCACTGTGAGTTCAAGGCCAGCCTGGGCTAGAGCCAGACCCTACCTCGAAACCCCCCCCCCCAAAAAAAAAAAGTTAAAGTGAGAAATAGTGACTGTAATCCCAACACTCAGGAGGCTGAGGCAGGAGAATCCAGAGTTCAAGGCCAGCCTGGATTCTCAATTCCAGGCTGCCCTAGGCTGCATTTGAAACCATGTCTCAAACCAAACAAACATACAAAAATTAACTCGTTAAGATGAATTTAATGTGTTTCTTAGTCGATTTTATGCCTTAATATAATAAATTACCAAGCAGGAAGCTAGGAACAAATACCTTATACAATAACAAGGCTGTTCTAGGCCAAAATGTATCATGTTTTAGCAAATCACCTTTTTCTTTCTGGTATATAATTTTCCATGTACATGTGACATTCTGTCAGGTGTGGCGAAAATGTAGCATACGGATCTTCACGGTAGCCCAGCTAGAAGACAACAGTATCCAGATGAAGAAAGACCTGGCCACCTTCCTGTACCATCTGCGTATTGAGGCGGAAGTGGAAGTGGTGGAGATGGTGAGAAAGTGGAGTTTGAGATACAAGAGACCACTGTTCCCCCAGCCCCAACTCTCTCCTCCTAGAACCTTTTCTTCTAGTCCTGGCCACCTGAGGCAGAAGTGGAAGTGGTGGAGATGGTGAGAAAGTGGAGTTTGAGACAGAGATGATAACCATACCCCAGCTTTTTTCCTAGAACCTTTGCTAGTTTGGGATATTGTTCAGCTATAAAATAGATTAATCTATTAAAATCCTAATTTGTTGACCTAGATAAGTAGAATGCATACATATGTTTAGGATTGCTCTTTGCTTTCTTATTTATTACACAACCCTTATATGCTTGCTACATTCTTCTTTTTAAAAATATTTATTTGCAAGCAGAGAGAGAGAGAGAGAGAGAGAGAGAGAGAGAGAGAGAGAGAGAGAGGGAGGGGGGGCATTCCAGGGCCTCTAGCTGCTGCAAATGAACTCCAGATGCATGCGCCACTTTGTGCATCATAGGCACTGGGGAACCAAACCTGGGTCGTTCGTTAGGCTTTGCAGGCAAAAGCCTTAATCACTGAGCCATCTCCACAGCCCTACTTGATAGTCTTTGTTTGTTTGTTTGTTTGTTTGTTTGTTTGTTTGTTTGTTTTTCGAGGTAGGGTCTCATTCTAGCCCAGGCTGACCTGGAATTCACTCTGCAATCTCAGGGTAGCCTTGAACTCATGGCGATCCTCCTACCTCTGCCTCCTGAATGCTGGGATTAAAGGAGTGCGCCACCAAACCCGGCTTTGCTTGATATTCTTAACTGCATATTTTTGTTACTTTTTTCCCAGAATTGTACCAAATGATAGTTTAAAAGGCACATTTCAAGAAAAAAATAGGGCAGAGAGAAGTGGCAGGAGGCACTAGCACGCTCATTTATGTTCTTTCTTTCTCTCTCTCTCCCTCTTATCTCTCAAATAAACACATAAACATAAAATTATTATTTTTAAATACACCAGGCATAGTTGTGCATGCCTTTAATCACAGCACTTAGAAGCTAGAGTTAGGAGGATAGCTGTGAGTTTGAGGCCAGCTTCAGACTACAGAGTGAGTACCCATGGGCTAGAGTGAGACCCTACCTCAAAAAAAAACAAGAGTAAATAAGTAAAATAAAAATCACTCCTCGCCAGGTGTGGTGGCACACGCCTTTTATCCCAGCACTCGGGAGGCAGAGGTAGGAGGATCACTGTGAGTTCAAGGCCACCCTGAGACTACACAGTGAATTCCAGGTCAGCCTGGGCTAGAGTGAGACCCTACCTCGAAAAACCAAAAAAAAAAAAAAAAAAAATCACTCCTCTTCCCCACAGTCAAATTTAAGAAATACTAAGGAAATATGTAATCTGAAAGTATTGGCTACATGAAGCATAATAATATATAGCTTGTTGGGAAGATACAAAATAATATTACAAAATAAAACTGTTACATAATCATAATCTAAGATTCATGGGAATGGGGGATCAGACTTAAAGGATCACAATTCCACAGATTGTTCTAGGAGAGAATAGACTGATAATTGTTTCATTTTTAAAAGTTAAATATACAAATTAAAAAATTAAATTATTCCACTAACCAGGCAGGTATACCTTGTAGCCAAGTCAAAGGCAAAACATATCAGAATTCAGCCTCCCAAAGAGAATAAAGCCAGGCTTGATGGCTTTAGTCCCAGCACTCAAGTAGCTCAGGTAGGAAGATCACCAGGAGTCCAAAGCCAGCCTGTGACTACAGAGTGATTTCCAGGTCAGCCTAGGCTAGTGAGACCCTGCCTCAAAAAGAAAAAAAAAAAAAAGAGTGTAGGGGCTGGAGTGATGGCTCAGACGTTGGGGCACTTGCTTGCAAAGCCTAACAACCCCGTGTTCAATTCCCCAGTACCCATATAAAGTCAGATAGATAGATACACAAAGAGGCACATGTATCTGGAGTATGTTTGCAATGACTAGAAGTTCTCGTATACCCATTCTTTCTTCTCTCTGTTTGCAAGCAAATAAAAATAAATATCTTTTTAAAAAGAGAATAAAGGGGAAAAAACAAAGAGGAAAAAAAAGAACAAAATTTAGGAGCATATAGAGTATTTAGCATGAAAGAAGGTAAAAATATAAACATATCAAGCAGACAAAACTCGAGTTAAAAAAAAAAAACTTAGTCTTTGTTGTAGTCAACCTGTTCTGTTGCTGCGCAGAAAGAACCCAAACAGTCTACAGCCATACCACCCTGAATGGGCCCGATCTCGTCTGAAGCTAAGCAGGGTCGGGCCTGGTTAGTACTTGAATGGGAGAAAGAACCCAAACAAAAGCGGCTTTGTAGAGGAATGGGTTTATTTGGCTTATGGACTTGAGGGGAGACTCCATCCTGTCAGGGAAAATGATGGCATGAGCAGAGGGGTGGACATCACCTCTGCCATAGCACTGCAAACAATGGCAGGAAGGTGTGCCAAATACTGGCAAGGGGAAGCTGGCTTTATAATCCCCATAAGCTTGATCCCAACAACACAGCTCCAGCGAGTTTATAAAACCCAAACTGCCATCAGCTGAGGATCTATCAATCAGAATGCATTCGTTTGTTTGTGGGGGACACCTGGATCAAACCATGACACCTATGTTCTTTTCTTCAATCTTTAAAAATAATGTGTATGTATAGCTCAAAGACTGGATAAAATAGGGTGGAAGGTTGATATTGTAATGGTCTTTCTAAGTTAGCGAGTGGTTTATCCTTTGTTCTCCTTTGTGCTTTTGCTCACTTTGTGTGATGTGTCTGGCAGCATGACAGTGACATATCAGCTTATACTTATGAACGCACACTGATGATGGAGCAGAGGTCCCAGATGCTACGGCACATGCGGCTGTCCAAAACAGAACGTGATAGAGAGGTAAGACTTTGCTGCATTGACCTGAATCTCGTTTACTGAGGTCTCAGTAAAAAGGTATCACAAGTTCTTTTCTGCTCGCTTTATCAGTTACCCAGTATAACCTCGTTCCAAAATAGTGGAAGCCTTAGAAATATAAAGGTAGAATATTTGATCCTCCATAGGCACAGCTCGTGAAAGACAGAAACTCAATGCTACGATTGACCAGCATTGGCTCTGATGATGATGAAGAGACAGAAACTTACCAGGAGAAGGTGCACATGACTTGGACAAAAGACAAGTACATGGCATCCCGGGGGCAGAAAGTGAAGTCAATGGAAGGGTTCCAGGACCTACTTAACATGCGTCCGTAAGTTTTCCCACTCAGAAGTTTCTAATTTTCTAGGCGAATCTAGCTCTCCCTCTATTGTTTGCCTATGCAGATGAGTTCCCAGTTAAACACTGTATACAAACTCTTTCTCTCCATATAGTTCACCCTCATGCTATTTTAAAATAAGCAAGTGTTTAATTGTGACAAATTCTTATGTGCTTAATATATTTTAGGAGTATGTCAGGAAATGGGAACAAAGGCCAATTTCACAATAATATATGAGCCATCTATTACTTCTTTCTAGTTTTTTCTTAAAGCCAGGAATTATTTTATCACATTGTCCATAGTCAATTGAAAAAGCTTTGGACCTTGGGGCTGTGGAGATAGCTCAGCAAATAATAGCCCAGTCATGAAGATCTGAGTTCAGTCTCGAGCACATACATAGGAAGTTGAGTGCATGCCTGTAACCCTAGTGCTGAGGAGGGTAAAGAGGAAAACTGGTGGGTTACTTAGCCAGTCTGACTGAAAAAAAAGAGGCAGCTTCCCGTTCAGTGAGAGACTTCATCTCAAAGAAATAAAGCAGAGAACCAATAGAGGACCCCCAACATTCTCCTCTGACTCCACACATGTGCTCATGCACACACAGACAAAACTGAAAACAAGCAAAGCAGCAGCTCTGGATCTCAAGTCTTTAGGACTAAATGTAACTTGTTCTATACTTTTTTCTTAACTGCCTCTATTTCTTCCGCACCCAGGGACCAGTCCAACGTGCGACGGATGCATACAGCAGTGAAACTCAACGAGGTTATAGTTAACAAGTCCCATGAAGCAAAACTGGTTTTGTTGAATATGCCAGGGCCACCCCGAAACCCTGAGGGTGATGAAAACTGTATCCTTTCCTAGAGAGGAACTGCCATTAGGGAAAAATCTTAACCTGCTTAATTAGGTGAGACAGCTAGGTAACTATAGGAATCACTGTGTGCCTGGTTTCCTCTTGGAGGACTTGAAAATCTTAGGCAAGTATCCTTCTTAAGTGATGAGATAGGTTGATCTCTTTTCAGAAAGTTAGAAGGGGGCAGTATACATTCTCTCAGAATCCCCAAAAGATTTCTTGGGTGGCATGTTTGCACATGATTTCTAACATTTAGTGACTAGAGACAGAACACCCACATGCTTTTATTTTTCAGGATCGCTTTGTAAAGCCTCTTTTGGAAGAAGTTAGTAGTTGACAGAAACCACTTAAACTGAAGAGATGTAGGAGTCTTCCTCATACATCATCTTGGGATTACTTTTATATGAACACTCTAACCCTGTAATGACATAGATTAGCCCATTCTTACCAACACCATTAAAGTCCCCCCCCCCCCAAGGTAGGATCTTACTCTAGCCCAGGCTGACCTAGAATTCACTATGTAGTCTAAGGCTGGCCTCAAACTCACAGCAATCCTTCTACCTTTGTCTCCCGAGTGCTGGGATTAAAGGTGCCCAGCAAGGAAGGTTTATCAGTGTTTGTTTTCTAGTCTATTTGCAAGGAGAGAATGGGCACAGGGCCTCTAGCTGCTGCAAGCAAACTCCAGATATGCCTTGTGCAGCTGACTTTACGTGGTACTGGGGAATTGAACCCAGCTCATTAGGCTTTGCAGGCAATTGCCTTAACCACTGAGCCATCTCCAGCCCAAGAAAGTTTTTTATACATCATATATATACATATATATGAATGCATGCATTCAGGCCCAGGTGTGGTGGCACATGCCTTTAATCCCAACACTTGGAAAACAGGTAGAAGGAATGCTGTGAGTTTGAGGCCAGCCTGGAACTAGAGTGAGTTCCAGGTCAGTCTGGGCTAGAGACTACCTTCAAAAAAATTTTGGCAGGAAATTTTGGTGAGCAGTTTTACTTGGAAATTATGTACTCTCCAGGAATTATTTTTTTTTTTTGAGAGAGGGTACATCTGTCTATAATCTCATCTATTTAAGAGGCTAAAGTAGAAATCACAAGTTCAAGGCCTTCCTGGCACTTTAGTGAGATTACCTCAAAATTTGGCTAGTGATGTAGCTCATGGTAGGATGTTTGCCTAGGTTCAATCCCCAGTACTGCTGAAAGAAGGAATGAAATCCAAAGCTTCTATTTTCCCAATTCTGGGTATAGTTTAAAGACTCATGTTGATTTTGCAGTTCTGTGATGAGATAAGCTCTGATTTTTGGGGCCAGGTAATAACGTAGATTCTGCTTATTTCCTTGACAACGTTTGAAGACATGGAGTTCCTAGAAGTGCTGACCGAGGGATTGGAGCGAGTCCTCCTTGTGCGGGGTGGTGGCAGTGAAGTGATCACCATTTACTCATAATCAGTCCCTGAAAGATTGTGCTTGGGCTCATCTTTCCTAAAAGGCTTCCATTGTCCGTGGAATTTTCCTACCACTCCCATTCTCCTAGAGGTCTGTGTTCTATGTATGTCACACCAAACGTTCAGCTGAGTCCCAAGTACTTACGTGGAAGAGTAAAGATTGATCTGCTCTTGGCTACCATTCCGAACAGAAGCAAATATTTTCTCAACATCAGAAGAATAGTTAAACCCTAAAAGCCATTTCTGTTCCAAGCAGCCAATTAGACGTAACTAAGCCAATGGGAACCCTTCAGCATTGCTGAAGATAGTGACTCTACAAGGGATGCTATTCAACTAAAAGCAAAATCAAGTACCTATCAACCCTGAAGATGAGTCTCAGAAGTCATGCTTCACTGATGGCATCAGAAGGACAACAGCCAGTCAACCTCACCTTAGTGAAGAAAGAATTCATGGCCAAGTATTGGGGGGGGGGGGCTGCTAATATCCTTATGGAGCTAGGGTGCTAATGTATAAAACCTAAGTCATGGATGAAGCCTCTACTTCTTCCTTAAAAACAGATTTCCCCAAATACCAGGTTTAAGTATCTGTACTGTGTCGGTGTATGCTCAGCTGTTTCTCTTAAAACTCATTCTGACCTGGGCATGGTGGCTCACACCTATATCCCAGCACTTGGGAGGCTGAGGTATAAGGATCTCTTGTAAGTTCAAGACTACCCTGGGGCTATAGAGTGAGTTCCAGGTCAGCCTGAGGTAGAGTGAGGCCCTACCTCAAAAAAAAAAAAAAGTATAAATTATTTCAAATTCTTTCAAATGGCTGAACGAAGGGAATTCCAAAGAGCACTTAAGATTCACTGAAATGCAGCCAGTGACACAAGCAAATGAGATGCTAAGAAGCACGGGTTGTGATGCATGTTAACTGGTCCTTTTCCTTTTTGTGCCCAGTTAGTAGGCACAGGTCAAAAGAGCATGAGGAATAAGAAGCACTAAGCACTAAGAAGGTGGTGTGTTTTGACTTTTTTTTTTGAGGTAAGGTCTCACTCTAGCCCAGGCTGACCTTGAACTCATTCTGTAGCTCAGGCTGTGCTCAAATTCATGGCGATCTACCTCAGTCTCCTGAGTGCTGGGATTAAAGGTGTGAACCACCATACCTGGCAATGTAGAGCATCTTTTAATGGGGGATTCTGTGGTAGAATTATGTTCTAGAGACATACCCTTCCCACAGTGCCAAATGTACCATGCTGCTCCTAAACCGCTTAAAGTGGCAGGTTGGCATTAGCTAGAACTCTTGTGGCCTCATCTCCAAAGCCATAGTTAAGACTGAGGCATTTGCCTAAAGGACCCAATTTTATTCATTCTGACTGCAGAAACGTGGCTCTGAACTGACTGGATACATACCCAAGGTCTGTTTTTGTTTCACAAAGTTCTAAATGTGCCAAGGAAATACTTGTGCAAACTCTGCTTATTTACTAACCACAGAACACCTGGCTTATAAGCATAGGAAAACCACCTTTGTGGCTGAGCAGTAATTTCAAGTGTGTTATGTTCATTTCTTTTACAAGATAGTTAAAGAAACTGTCTTTTTGCCTACATTCAAGGCTGCTTTAAAGCTACCCTTTATTCATTGGGCATGGTGGTATATATGCCTTTAATTCCAGCACTCATGAGGCAGAGTAGGAGATTGTAGGATCCAAGCCAGCCTGGAACTACAGAGAGTTCCAGGTCAGTCTGGGCTACAGTGAGACCCGATTTGGGGGAGGAGGGGAGAACTACCCATTCATTATTAATGATAAGTAATGCCACTTTTCTTTGGTTAGGCAATAGGATATGGAATTTGTTTGACCCACACACATAAGAAAATCCTTCAAAAGTCATGTTGACTTGGTCCCTTTGCTCTTCTTTTAACTCCAGGCCCCTAAGGATAGCAAAGCAGATAGGATACTGAATCTTCCTCCTTCAGCCTGCAGAGGATGAAAGTGTTCATAGCTCCTGCTGCATAGTTGAATACAGTAATAATAGGTCAGCTCCCCTAGGAGCCAAGATTTTAAAGACCCATTCTGTAAAGGTCAGCCTGCGCAGAATTACCCAGCCTATACATTTACCCCTACCCAAAGTGATACATGTTTTCTCTGTATAGGACAGACATGGGCAGAAAATAAGGTTAATTTTAGAAGGGCTGTTTGTGGTTGGAGCTCTATGAGCTTTTCAAAAGATAAGGGAACTAGTGCTATTAATGTAGCCATTATTTCAGTCCCTAAAACACAAAATTACTGTTACATTAAAAAAATGGTTATTAGGCCAGATTTATACTCATTTCTATCTAGAGCATTTTATGTCTGTGTTGCGTATGTTGTCTGCAAAGTATTGTCTCTCTCAATCACTGCAAATAAAGCAATACTGAAAACTTGATGAAAGAAAATGCACCTTAGGGGAAGGGGCTTTATGTTCAAGAGGAAAAAGACAGACCACCTCCTGCCTTTTGAATGAGACCCAGCTTATGTCTTACCTATGACTTTCCCAGGGCAGGTTATAACAACATATATTCTCTGGCCCTCTGCCTTCCACAGCAATGGTAAAGCTGGAGTTTGAGCTGCAGGCTCTGCTTCACAGGTGCCAGCTTCCTCTTGGCAGGGGAGGTCACTGCTCTTTATCTTCTGTTGCCTCCATTTCTTGTGGCCCCAAGGATCCCACCACTCATTCCCCCTAAATGTTAGACTCTTCTTTATTGTGGGTATTAAAATAAGTTACATTGTAAGCATATTTACATGCTTTTCTGGTTTTTCTTTTCATCATGTATACTTCCAAATCCAACATTAGTTTCTCACATTTTTCAAGTGTCTGCAATAGAATCTTTATTTCAGCCTATTCTAAATAGAAGTGAAATGTTAAATAGATTTAAGAGGAACTTGTGCAACTTTTTAAGCATTGTTCTCAGCCATTTAATTTATTGAGCGATGCTGCTATGATTCTTGGTTTAGCAGCTACCATTCTTTTGTTTACATAGAGTTCTGGTTTTATTTGTTGTTTTGCTCTGTACTGGAAGCATAAATAAAGTTTTCTACATTATTTTCAGTCAGGGGTTCTGGCAGAGTTTCTTTGTAGTAATATGCACATTGTCCTTCTAGGATCTGTCTCTTCATGAAGAAAAGGGAGCTTCTTGGTTCTTTTCAATAGGAGTGATTATGTTAAAAGTGAATATACTTAGGAGACACTGGGTAAGTTAAAGAGGATATAAATGAAGCCCATATACTTGGGCACCAGGTGCTTCTTTCTTGGGTTTACAAAAGTAATCCTCCACCACTGAACTCCATTCTCTGAAAGAAGAAACAGGAACGGTAGAAAGGTGAGTGGTAAATGGGTATTGAATAACTTCTTCAGTCAGTTACTGAATCACAAGCTTTATCAACCATACCCTTATAGCTTCTAGTTCCCTCCCATCAAGTAAGTCGGGTATTCATTAGACATTGCAATTGCATGAATTCAACTTTCTTTTAACCTTACCTCAGGAGGCTCAATGAAGGCTAGCCAATCTGATGCATGTGTAGGCAACAGTCCCATGGACTGGCACTTGTAAACAGCCAATGCCAACCCCATCAGGTTCCCAATGAGATAGACCAAACCCTGAAGAAACTTCTGGCTTGAACTTTCTAGCATCTTGAAAGCTGTTGGGATAACAAGCTGTCAGAATCCTCTTCCCCTCAATATAATAAAAGCAGCTGTTTATCTGACAGAGCCAAAGTAAAATAAATAGGACCACTAATCACAAGGAGCACCATTTCCCCATCTCTACCACCGCCAGCCTGCATAGCCTCTAGCCAAGAATTTGCCCGAAATTTTTTAAACGCAGCAAGAATACTTACTGGCTGAAATGGCCATAAGTGCCTGAATGGGTCTCCAGGCCATCATACACACCATCATAGTAGGGAAGATGGAAATGGTATTGCCTGCCATGTACATGATGAAGAGGTTCATGGGAATCTGTTTGAGGGGACCCAAGGCAATATCCCAGCAGCGCTAAAATAAACACAAGGTTTTAATCTCCGATCATTATCCCTCTGCCCCATACTTACTATATTATGGATGTTAAAGTCAAATGACAGAACTCCCAGTTCCCTGCATCTGAGCTGACTCCTCGACTCTACCCCTCTTTCCCTTCATCTTGCCGCAGCTAGCTCTATTCCTGTCAACCATACGCCTGCTTCATGGCCTTACACTTTTTCCTACACACTTTCCAGATACCCTTTTTTCCTGGTGATTTGAGCTTGCTTTTGTCCTTGTGTGTCTATTACTGCCCATTCTACAACTGGAAAAAGAGATACACACTAGCATACTGCAGTCAAAACTAATAAAACATCAAATTAAGACAAAAGATTTTAATTACATTAACAAAGACTGGGGAGATAGCTTAGTTGATAAAGAGCCTGCCTCACAAGTATAAGGAGCTGAGTTTGATCCCCAGTACCCATGTTTAAGCTGGTTATGGTGGTGTGTGCCTGTAATCCACTGGAAAAGTGGGGAAAGGATCCCTGGGACTCCTAGGCAGCTAGTCTAGTAGTGGGTGAGCTCCTGGCCAATGAGAGACCTTGCCTCCAGAGAGGTAGGTGGTGTTTTTGATGATGACACCCAAGGTTGTCTAGCCTAAACACAGACACACACATCCATGTGCCCCCCAAATCCGAGATTTAAACCAACTAAATCCATATATAAAACATTGAAGAATTCATATACATAGTATAGGAAATGTCAATCAAAATACTTTTCAAAACATGTCTTTTGACAATGTAAGTTACAAATAAAGGAAACTAGACAATCCCATTTGGGGGCTGGAGAGATGGCACTTGTTTGCAAAGGCTGACTGACAGCCTGGGTTCAAGTCCCCAGTACCCACGTAAAGCCAGGTGCACAAAGTAGTGCATGTGTCTAGAGTTCATTTGCAGTGGCAAGACCCTGGCGTTCGTTCTTGTTCTCCTTGCAAGAATAAAACATTTTTTAAAAGATCCAGGTGTGGTGGCTCAAGCCTTTAATCCTTGCACTCTGGAGACAGAGGTAGGAGGATTGACTTGAGTTTTAGGCCAGCCTGGAACTACCGACTGAATTCTAGGTCAGCCTGGGCTAGAATAAGACCCCGCCTCAAAAAAATTTTTTTAAAAAGAAAATCCCATTTGGGGGCTAGAGAGAGATGGCTCACCAGTTACCCGAGGCCACCCTGAGACTCCATAGTGAATCCCAGGTCAGCCTGGGCTAGAGCGAGACCCTACCTCGAAAAACTGAAGGAAAAAAAAGACGACTTCGACAGAAAGGTTTCCTGTAAAGTCACTTTTCAGCCTACTTCCTTATCATGTGTTTCCAATTTTTAAAGATATTTTTATTTGAGAGACAGGAAGAGAGTGAGTGAAGATGGGCATTCCAGGGCCTCTTGCCTCTGCAGATGAACTCCTGCATCTGACTTTACGTGGGTGTCGAGGAACCGAAGTCAGGCTTTGCAAGTGCCTTCCACTGCTGAGCCATCTCGCCAGCCCTCAATTTCCGTCTGTTGGAGGCAGGCTCTCACCGTAGCCAGGTCGACCTAGAAACTCGCAGCACTGCTCCCACCTCGGCCTCCCGGCGGCTCAGCTCCAGCCGCGCGCGGGCCCCTCACCTTCTCCACCAGGATCCGGTCGGTCTCCTGCACGCTGGTGTCGGGCACCTGTTTGTCCAGGTACCCGACGGGATACAGCGAGTCTCCCTGCGCGCTGCCGCGGTCACTGCGGGCCCTGCCGCCTCCGCCCGGCCCGCTCAGCTCGATGGCCCACTTGAACCGCCGGCCTCGGCCGGCCACCAGGCCCCCCTGGGCGGCCATGACCGCGGCCTCGCTCCGCCCGCGCGCGCGCGCGCACTTCCGGCGCGCGGGCGTGACGTCGTCGCCTCGTCCCGGAAGCGAGCTCGCGGGCGGGAAAGATGGCTCGCTGCCGTGGGGTCGGGCGCGTGGGGACGCGGGCCGCGTGGGTGCAGCCCCTCGAGCCGGGCTCCCTTCCTCCGGCCGGGCGCACGCGCAGGTTGGTTGGTTGGTTTGTGTGTTTGTTTGTGTGTGTGTGTGTGTCGGCCCCTCGGCCATCGTCCCTGGTGAGTGGGGTTGGTACGCAGTGGCCGCCTGAATTCTCGTTTAACCTGCCGCGTGGGCAGTGTTACTGGGACCAACTCACGTTTTAGTCCTGGAAGCAGAATTGGTAGATCAGAGAATGGGCCCAGTTTAAAAGACTTTTATTTAAAACGCCCCCCCCCCGAGAAGTTAGCAGCCTGCAATGCCACCATCTCTGTAATTACGTGCGTGGTGGCGCACGTCTTTGACCCCAGCACTCGGGAGGCAGAAGCAGGAGGATCACCGTGAGTTCGAGGCCACCCTGAGACGACAGAGTGAAGTCCAGGTCAGCCTGGGCTAGAGCGAGACCCGACCTCGAAAAGCAAACAGAAAAAAAAAACAAAACTGGTGTGAAGTGGGGCATTGTGGCGCACGCCTTTAATCCCAGCATTTGAAAGGCAGGGGTAGGAGGATCGCTGTGAGTTCGAGGCCACCCTGAGAACATAGTGAATTCCAGGTCAGCCTGGACTAGAGCGAGACTCTACCTCGAAAAACCAAAAAAAAAAAATTACACGTATCTATAGTTCAGTAACGGTACTGATTTGTTGTTTTTCCTTCGTTGGAAGGCCTCCAGCCACTGCAGACAAACTCCGGAGGGACACCCCTCTGGGCGACCAGGAAGTCACCCTTCTCTTGTTCTCTGGAGGTTCATTTATTCCAAAGGTCTTAGAAGTTTAAGATCTCCTGCCCCCAACCCCGCTGGGATTACAGCTCTATGCTTTGTTTTATTTCTTTGTCTTCAAGGTATCTGATAAAGCTGAGCTTTTGAGAATGGATTCCAGTGACTGGTGGTGAGGTGAGCATGGAAAGGGCCTCCTTGGCCCACGAAGAGCTTGGACCTCTGAAGAGGATGGTGACCTGGGGGGATTGTCACCTCCACTTTGTTTTCCATTGTTACGTATACCACACGTGGAAAACTACCTCCCCTCTGGTTTCGTCTAAACTGTGCGTCTAGGTAGGAGGATTGCCGTGTGTTCGAGGCCACCCTGAGACTACAGAGTGAATTCCAGGTCAGCCTGGACTAGAGCGAGACCCGACCTCGAAAACCCAAAAAAAAAAAAAACAAATAAACTGTGTGTCTGTCTAATCACGGGACAATCAAGCATGCCCGTGGTTTTCCTCATCCTGCTTTCTGCCTTGGCCACACTGTTTCTCAGGAACCTTTGAGATGCATCGCAGACTTCATTAGAGCCTTGGCGTTGGGCACTGTCTGCATAAAAGCACTTGACCCGTTTCCACTGTGTTTTGTTGACTCATCCTGAGTACTTACCTCTACCTCTATCCCCTGTACCCTGTATTCCCTGGGGGCAGAAGCTCTATGTTAATTATTGATGATAGAGAAAGAGGCAGAGAGAGAATGGGCACACCAAAGCCTCTAACTGCTGCAAAAGAACTCCAGATGCATGCTTATGCATCTGGCTTTATGTGGGTACTGGGGAATTGAATCTGGGTCCTTGGGCTTTGCAGAAAAGTGCCTTAACCACAAAGCCATCTCTTCAGACCCTGTATTAATTATTTTGATTCCACAGCCTATGCCTCAACTAAATAGAGTAACCCCCCCCCCATTTTTTTTTTTTTGTTTTATTTTGTTTTTCAAGGTAGGGTCTTGCTCTAGTCCAGGCTGACCTGGTATTCACTATGTAGTCTCAGGTTGGCCTCGACCTCATGGCAATCCTCCTACCTCTGCCTTCCTGAGTGTTGAGACTAAAGGCGTGTGCCACCACACCTGGCTTCCCCCTTTTTCCATGGAAGATACATTCCAAGACCACCAGTGGATGCCTGAATCTGAAAATCATACTAAATCCTATATATTCTGTGACTTTTTCCTGTATGTACATACATACCTAGGATAAAATTTAGTTCATAAATTAGGCACCATTGTGAGATCAATAAAATATAATAATAACATGACAGTTATAACACCTCTGTAATAAAAGCTATGTGATTTGTGGTCTTTAAAATATCTTTCATTTTAGCATATGCGTGAATAGTACTTGTGCAGGGTGTGTGTGTGTGTGTGCAGGTGTGCACATGCTCATGGAGGCCAGAGGAGAACATCAGGTTCTTATGCTCAACCACCTGTTTCCTTGAGACAGGGTTTCTCACTCAACCCAAAGCTGCCATGCTAGGATTTTTCATGTTTTGTTTTGTTTCTGGGCAGCAAGCTCTAATAATTCTCTTGTCCCTACTCCCAGGAGTGGGGTTACAGGTATGTGTGGCTACCCCCAGCTTTTTATATGAGTACTGGGGATGGACCTTGGGCAGTCTCGGGCCCTCCTGCTTGGATAGCAAGTGCTTTTGACCTCTGACCCTATCACCACCTCCTTCCAAATGTCTTACTGTTGCTTTCATTCTTCCTTATTTGATGACATAAGGTGATACTGCACCTGCCTGAGAGATGAACTAAGGTAGACAGCAGAGCACTTAGCACACTTGCAGTTCAGGTGTGATAACGAAACCAGCACCTCTCTCTCTGTCTCTCTCACACACACCACCACCACATCTGGCTTCAAGTTTCTTTTTCTTCATAATTTCATGGGTAGAAGATTGGTCCTTACTGTAGGTCTTAGCATCCTCACTAAAGGATGTTCATCCTTTCATTTAAAGGAAACACTTTGGTGGCTTCTCTTTGGCACATCTAAATTGCCAGCTTTGCAACTTGTCCCTTTGTGGCCATGTTCTGCAAAATAAAGGTTCTTTGAACATAAGCACCGTAATACTGAGATGTCTACTGGAAGACAGGAAAGGCTATCCAAGAAGTGACCAAGGGGCAGGTAGCATAGATAACAAGGAGATGTTGGAAAATACGGTGATCACATCCAAGGTAGAAAGGAAGGCATGGCATTTTATCACACTAAGAAAGATGAAATTTCAATTATGTATTATTTCTAGACTTCCACAGCTCACAGCAAGTGAACAGTTCAAAGCAAGGTCACTCAACACAGATAACCAAAACCATGAATAAAAAGGACTACAGAGCCGGGCGTTTAATCCCAGCACTCGGGAGGCAGAGGTAGGAGGATTGCCGTGAGCTCAAGGCCACCCTGAGACTACATAGTGAATTCCAGGTTCCAGGTCAGCCTGGAGTAGAGCAAGACCCTACCTCGAAAAAAACAAAAAAAAAAAAGAAATCATCTAGTCTAAGCCAATTGTAGTAGTGCGTCCCTTTAGTTCCAGGACTTGGTAGGCTGAAGAAATATAACACCATAAATTCAAAGTCAACCTGGGGACTACACAGTGAGTTCTAGGTCAATCTTCACTAGAGTGAAAACTCTGCCTTGAAAAAAGCACAAAACATCTAGTCTAAGTTCCTTACTTTATAGATAATATATACGTATTTATGGTGTTATATCTAATAACTAATCTAATAAATACCATTTTATGGTGTTATATCTAATAACTAATCTAATAAATACCATTTATAATGCATAGTCTTTCTATTGGCTAGAGAGCCCTGACTGATACACTTCTAGTTCTAGAATATACCATACTTGTTTGGAATGAGTAATATTTTGTGCTGGGCATGGTAGAGCACACCTATGATCCCAGCATTTTAGAGGAAGAGCCTGGAAGATCAGGAGTTCCAGGTCAGCCTCGACTACAGTGAGACCCTGTCTCAAAACAAAAAACTATCTTTTACATCTCTATATGCTCTTTTTAAAAAATATATTTTATTTATTTTTTAATGGAGAGAGAGAAAGAGGCTGATAGAATGGGTGTGCCAGGGCCTCCAGCCACTGCAAACGATCTCCAGCCACATGTGCCACCTTGTGCATCTGGCTTTCCATGGGTCCTGGGGAATCGAACTCCAGTCCTTCTGCTTTGCAGGCAAATGCCTTGACTGCCAAGGCATCTCGCCAGCCCCATATGTGCTCTTAGAAAAAAAAAAAGAGTCAAGTGATAGGCACATAAAGAAGTAATAGAAGGTCTGGCGAGATAGCTCAGTGAGGAAAGGTGTTTGCTTGCAAAGCTTGTCAGGACAGGTTCAATTCCCCAGCAGGTGTAAAGACAGATGCACAAGTGGTACATTATCTGCATTTCATTTGCAGTGGCAAGAGGACCTGGCACATCCATATTCTCTCTGTCAAATATTTTTGAGGTAGGGTCTTACTCCATCCCAGGCTGACCTGGAACTCACTATGTAGTCTCAGGGTGGCCTTGAACTCAAAGGGATCCTCTTACCTCTGCCTCCCGAGTGCTGGGATTACAAGTGTGAACTACCACATCCGGCAATTTATTACTTCTTTAAAAAGGAGTCATGGGGAGCTGCATGTCTCGGCGGTTAAGGCACTTGTCTGCAAGGCCTAGTGACCCAAGTTCGATTCCCCAGTACCCATGTAAAGCCAGATGCACAAAGTGGTGCATGCATCTGCAGTTTGTTTGCAATGGCTGGAGGCCCAGACATGCCCATTCTCTCTCTGCCCCTCTTCTCTCTATCCCTTCTGCTTGCAAATAAATAAATAAATAATTTAAAAATAGCTGGATGTGGTGGTACATGCCTTTCATCCCAGCACTTGGGAGGCAGAGGTAGGAATGATGTGGGTTTGAAGCCACTCTGAGACTGCAAAATGAATTCCAGATCAGCCTGAGCTAGAGCTAGACCCTACCTCAAGAAATCAAATATGTTTATTTATTTATATACAAGGAGAGAGAGAGAAGCATGAGAGAGAGAACTGATGCCCCAGGGCCTCCTGCCACTGCAAATGAACTCCACATGCATGTGCCACTTTGCGAATCTGCCTGTATGTGGGTCCTGGGGAATTAAACTTGGGTCATTGGGCTTTGTAGGCAGGTGTCCTAACCACTTGGCTATCTCAACAACTCCAGAGTCTGTATTTTTAGTCTTTTGGGTGATACTGCTGTACAACAAGGATGGAAAACACTGACATTTTGTTGCTCTGAAATAAGGTTTGAATCTTTCTAAAATGATTCAAGCAAGAATAATCAGTAGAGCCGGGCGTGGTAGCGCATGCCTTTAATCCCAGCACTCGGGAGGCAGAGGTAGGAGGATCACCATGAGTTCAAGGCCACCCTGAGATTCCATAGTGAATTCCAGGTCAGCCTAGGCTAGAGTGAGACCCTACCTCAAAAAAATCAGTTTAAAATTTATATATATATATATATTTATGTATATTTATATGTATATACTTTTTACTTATTTAAGAGAGAGAGGAAAAGAGACAGTACATGTAGGCACACAAGGGCCTCTTGCCGCTGCAACCAAACTCCATGTGCCACTTTGTGCATCTGGATTTACACGCGGACTGGGGAATCAAACCCAAACTGGCCGGCTTTGCAAGCAAGCGCCTTTAACTGCTGAGCCATCTCTCCAGCCCAACCAGTCTTTGTTTTAAGGTAGAGTCTCACTCTAAGCCAGGCTGACCTGAAACTCACTCTGCAGTCCCAGGCTGGCCTTGAACTCAGGGATCCTCCTAACTGCCTCCCTTGTGTAGCCACACCCGACTAAATGTGACTATAACTAAAGAAAATGGAAGAGAAGCCACATCTCCATAGCTCGTGAGTTGCCTTGTTTGATATTTTTTGTCACCCACACAACTTTTGTATTAATTTTGCTTTGTTTTTTTGGGGGGTTGGGGGAGGTAAATTCTCACTCTAACCCAAGCTGGCCTGAAACTCACCATCCAACCTCAGCTTGCAGAGTGCTGAGATTAAAGGCATGAGCCATCATGCCCAGCTTTTTTATTAACTTTATTTACATGGCAGTGCTAAGAATCAAACCCAGACTCTCACACATATTAGGTGAGCATTCTGTTACCTCCTCTGATGAGGCAAAGAAGCTATTTTATGCCATTCGCCTCCAACCAGTTGCTTTTGGATTGAAACCCAAACAAGGAAACATTTTAACAGATTTGCAGTAGCTCCCTAGGAGAAGAAAAAAAAAACTTTCAGAGATAGGTCTTGAGGTTCTGGCAGTATCTGTACAATAATTGCATTTGACTACCCTTCCTGGTACAACCAGTTTGTCTGGTGTGGTCAAAAGCTCCTAAACCTCTTTGCTGCTCAATAAAATCCTTGTTATGTTGACTCTTCTACCATTATTGCCTCAAAACAGACTAATTTAAATTACTCATGTTAGAGTTTGTTCTGTGTTAGTAGGGGAGTCTTTTTTTTAATTTTTTTTGTAAATTTTATTTATTCATTTTCAAGCAGAGAGATACAGAGAGAGAGAGAACAAGGGCCACCACCTTGTGGGTCTGGCATATGTGGGTCCTGGGGTATTGAATCTGGGGCCTTAGGCACTGGAGGCAAGTGCCTTACCCGCTGAGCCATCTCTCAAGCCCAGTAGGGGAGTCTTTAAACATGTTTTTCCTCCATCTCCATTTTGTCTGTTTTCAAACCACTTTGGTGAAAAATGTTTTTGTGAAATCATATCTTGTCAAATACTATTGGGTTACCACATTGTTTCTATGTAGATTACAATTTTATTTTTCATTTCTGGCTTGTTACAGTTGCCTTTGCTTTGTTGGGGAAAAAAAACCACCCAACCAGAAGCCGCAGATGGGAAGAAAGGGCTTATGGGAAGAAAGATCTCAGTGGGAAGTTTCAGGATGGCAGAAGGCTGGACATGCCATCTTGCCACAGCAGCTGGCAGGAAGCAGCTAGCGTGAGCTCAGAACTGAGGGGGGGGGAGAGCTGGGCTAAAACACTCCTAAGCCCCCCCCCCAGCAACACACCTCCTCCAGCAAGGTTCCACCTCCCAAACTGACATGAGCTGGGGACCAGGCATCCAAAACACATGAGTCTATGGGGGACATCACAGGGTTCGTGACTTCACAGTTTCATCAACAGTTCCTGCCAGTGACATGTGGAGGTGGTATGGAGTTCTGACATGTTGGTGTAGTGACACCATTCTTCATTTCGGGACAGCTGTTGTTGTGCAATTCCCAGTTTAACAAGCTTCCATTATCCTATGCTTCCCTCCAGCACTAGTTTAGGAAGCAGAGAGATTGAATTCCCACGGGACGCATTCCAGGATAAGAATGACAACCACAGCCTGAGTCAGAATGATCCAGCACCCGTGGCCTGACGGGTCTCCAAGCTTGGTTACTCTGGATTTCAGCTTTTGAAAGTGGGCTAAGCTTAGGCTGAAGAAATGGCTTAGTGGTTAAGGCATTTGCCTGCAGCACAGAAGGACCTGAATTCGATTCCCCAGTGCCCATGTAAAGCCAGATGCACAAGAGGGCACATGTGTCTGGAGTTCATTTGCAGTGGCTGGAGACCCTGGTGCGCCCATTCTCTGTCTGCGCCTCTCTCTCTCTCTCTCTCTCTCTCTCTCTCTCTCTCTCTCTCTCTCCCTCTCCCTCTCTCTCTCTCTCATAAATAAAAATATTTTTTAAAAAAGTGGGCTAAGCTGCCTCTAACCCTGAATGACCAATCCGGAGCCTTTGGAAATTTTTATTAGAGGTAGGAGGATTGCCGTGAGTTCAAGGCCACCCTCAAACTACAGAGTGAATTCCAGGTCAGCCTGGGCTAGAGGGAGACCTTACCTCGAAATACCAAAAAACTTTATTGGCAATCTCTATACATATGCACCATGATCATAATACCCTTCCCCCACGCTCCTGTAAATTTTTTGTTTGTTTGAGGCAAGGTTTCATCTACTACAACTTACATGCTCACCTGAAAGTTCAAAGCGAAGACCTGCATGTGAGAAATAGCATGAGGTTTGTCTTTCTGATCCTGGGCTACCTCAATGCAGTATTTTCCAGATCTATCGATTTTACTAAAAAATTTAATTTTTCTTTTATTTATTTTTTCCATATTTATTGTAAATAATTAGATACATTGCATGAGCAAGTCTTACGGTGGCATCACCATTTCCCTCCTCCCTGTTCCCACCCCACTGAGGGCCTTCCCATTCCATGGGATAGGGGGTTAGGGATGGTGAGATTTTTTTCTCTCCCCCTGTCATAGCCACACGTCGCTGGGATGAATCTTCAAACCAGGCACAATTTGGGAGAGGAAATCACTTATTGAAACTATGATTGAGGGGAAGTTCCTTAACAGCGAAAGAGCTGGCCCTCTTTCACAGGTCCAAGCAGAGAGAGAAGCCCATCACCCACAGCACACACTGAGGCTCTTAGAATCGTTCCGCCCCTCTGCTCAGATCCCTACAACTGCTTTATGAATTCCCCTGGCTTCCATAATGGCTGCATCCGTCTGCGCTCCCACCCTCTCTGGCATTTGTGGTCATTTGTTTTCTTTTTTTGGTTTTCCGAGGTAGGGGCGCTGCGGGCTCCGGCCGCTAGAGGGCAGCGTGCGCGGCGCCCTCCCCGCCCCGGGCAGCCGGGAGGGAGGAGGGAGGGAGGAGGGCGGGGCCGGCGGTGGGCGGACCCCGGCCCGACGCCCAGGGGCCGCTTTCCCGGCAGGCTGCGCGCGGCGGGGCGGCGTTTGAATGGCCGTGAGCGAGTGAGGCCCGGCCGGGGACCGGGAGCGGAGGGGCGCCGCTGGGCCGAGGCGCCGGGACCATGAGGCGCCGGTGAGTGACGGCGGGGGCGGCGGAGGCCGGGGGGCGACGGCGGGGGCGGCGGCGACGGCGGGCGCTGCGGCCCGGGGGGCGGCGGGCGGGGACGGCGGGTGGGTGGGAGCCGGGCCCGGGGGGCGGCGGGCGGGGACGGCGGGCGGGCGGGCGGGCGCCGCGGCCCGGGGTGCGGAGGGCGGGCGGGCGCCGCGGCCCCGTGTGCGGGGAGGAGGCCGCCGCTCCCGTCCGGGCCCGCGCCGCCCGCTGTCATCGCCGTGAGCGCCGGCGTCCTCGCTTCCGTGACGGACGAGCTTTGGTCTCGCGCGACGCAAACGCGCCGTGAGAACCGCTGACCGCAGCTGAAATCCAAAGCGTCAAGTGAAACTTTGTGTCTCCGGAGGAGTTGGGACCCGCGCGGCTCCCGAGCGCCGGCGGAGCTCTCGAGGCCCGGTGTTCGCTCCGTTTCCCGCAGCTCCGGGCGATCGGAGGAGACGTTCCGAGACATGGGCCCGCCTGCGTGAGTCGTTCGCGGCCCCCAGACGCCCCTCTCCCGGCCTTCGCTTGGCCCTCCTGACGAGACTCAATAAAGAGCCTGGCTTTGGGGGCTAGGGGTCCTGCAACGTGCATTTTTAAAAATATTTCATTTATTCATTTTCAAGCAGAGAGAGAGAGAGGAGAGAGAGCGAGCACACCAGGGCCACCACCTTGTGGGTCTGGCTTATGTGGGTCCTGGGGAATTGAACCGGGGGCCTCAGGCACTGGAGGCAGGGGCCTTAACCGCTGAGCCATCTCTCCAGCCCGCAACGTGCATTTTGACCTGAGGGAAACTGAGGCCCTGGAAGCCGATGACTTGTGCTGGGCCACGCCTTTAACTGTGGCTTTTACTACTTTGGAGATTTGTGTGAGTCTGTCTGTCTGTCTGTCTGTACACATGCGTCAGTCCATAGGCCAACCAAGTTCTGTCCTCATGTCGATGATGGTGAAGTCTTGTGCCTGGGCAAAAAATATCCGCTGAATATTTTTTTAAAATATTTATTTATTTGCAAGCAGAGACAGACCCACAGAGAGAATGGGTGCGCTGGGGCCTCTAGCCAACTAAAACTAAAGGAGCTCTTTCCTGCTGCATGTGACACTTTGTGCAGCTTCCTTTACCTGTAGGAACTGGGGGATCGAACCTGGGTCCTTAGACTTGGAAAGAAAGCGCCTTAACCGCTGAGCCATCTCTCCAGCCCATCCATGGAATATTTTTATGATAAATGGAAATCATAAGGTTAGTTGTGTTCAAGTCCATTGAGCAAAACGAGAAGCCTATACCTTTAAAACTATTATTCATTGTTTTAATTTTTTTAATATTTTATTTATTCATTTTCAAGCAGAGAGAGAGAGAGTGGGAGAAAACCAGGGCCACCACCTTGTGGGTCTGGCTTATGTGGATCCTGGGGAATTGAACCCCGGGCCTTAGGCACTGGAGGCAAGTGCCTTAACCGCTGAGCCATCTATCTCTCCAGCCCTGTTTTCATTCTTAAAACTTGCCAAGTGGTCATTTTCTCCACACAAACCCTTCCATGCCACAAGGGAGGAGTTGATGTATTTAACTAATAACTCCAAAGCAAGAAAAGAGCTCAAGGCAGGTGGATGCCTCCTATCCCAGCACTCAGGAAGCAGAGGTAGGAGGATCACTGTGAGTTCAAGGCCAGCCTGGGATACAGGCGAAAATCTGGGTCAGCCTGAGCTAGAATAAGACCCTACCTGGGGGGGGGGGGGGATAAGCCCAAAAGCAAAAATCCCTTCAGAAGCAGCCAGCCGCTTATACGAATAGCAGAGCCTTTTAATTCATCCCTTCCCAAACTCTCGATTGCCCCACACAATGTTGGATCCTGTAGGCTATGCAAAAGAAATGTGCCAGACAATAAACCTCAAGGAGGTTAAGTTGGCATGAGATTAATAAAAAATGTGTCTGTTACTCTTCATCAGCACCATGAATGTGTGACGCCCCGAAGTGACTGAAGCTGTGGTAGAGCCCACAGTCAAAGGATGTGTGTAGGGCATCACATGGAAGGTCACCTGGGGAATGATAGGACGACTATTCAGAGACGCACCTTTTGTCCCAGCACTCAGGTAGGAAGAGTGCCAAGAGGTTTAGACCGGCCTGGGCCTTACAGGATGAGTTCCAGGTCACCCTGGGCTAGAGTGAGACCTTGCTTTAAAAAAAAAAACCGCCGGGCATGGTGGCGGCCTTTAATCCTAGCACTCGGGAGGCAGAGGTAGGAGGATTGACCCTGAGACTCCATAGTGAATTCCAGGTCAGCCTGGGCTAGAGGGAGACCCCACCTTAAAACAAACAAACAAAAAAACCTAGGAATTGGGGATGAAAGTATCCCCCCCCCCCCTTGGGAACAGTGAGTCTGGTCTTTTTCAATGATTCTGTTGAGTGAAGCAAGACTGAGGAATGTTGCAAATGACACATGTCAGAAAAGTTTAGATTTGCTTTTGGTCGGAACCACCATCTTCCAGTCATTGGCCAAAATGACAAACACAAAGGGAAAGAGGAGAGGCACTCGGTACATGTTCTCTAGGCCTTTCCGAAAACAT